>KZ302227.1:1644-30043 GCA_002554575.1 Amanita thiersii Skay4041 | reverse complement strand
GGGGCCCATAACCTGTTGAGAAGACTGGCTCCCGGAGGGAGTTGCCCAGTCCGGAACGCCTGCGCAAAGTGCTAGGCTAATCCCTGTAGGAAGCTAGTAGCTAGGAGGCTAACTTACCAGTTAGCTTAGCTGCTTAGGCTACACTAGAAGCTCTGTAAGAACTTGCATTTCTAGGATGCTAAATGGTCCTCTTTTATACTGTACAGGAGTATGCGCATGGACCAATATTCTACACGTGTTGCTCCCTGGGGTAGCTGCGCATGACGTCATTGTTACCTGGGGTAGCTGCGCATGACGCTATCGTGATATTCATAGAATATCCACAGTCTATCTCCAGGGAGTCCATGGCTGGACTCTTGCCACATGGCAACACATGGCTAGCTATAATTAGATGTAACTATTAATAACTATCTACGGTCCGATACTTTAGCGCCTTATGGGCAGCTATTCTAACATTCAAGCACTTGAGAAAGATCTGGGATGCAATTGGAGGGGGTTGGAGCTTGTGAAATTTGGAAGAATACTGGCAGACAAGAAATTTGACCAGATTACTCAGTTATTGTGCAACATAATCAGCATCCAAGATCTAGAGCAATGGCTAGGAACTGATGCAGGTATAGCAGCATTCATTATGGAGCATGCTCAGGAGGATGTTAGATGGTTCAAGGAAGCTGGGGGACAACTCTACTAGTACACAGACAGAGGTGATTCCTAACATTTGATTTTATTAAGCTCGGATTATCATAGATTGAAAGTAATAATTATTCCGGTCGCAATGCACTATGCCCGATACTTTTTGGTAAAGAATTCGGCGAGTTATGTTCATTTCTTTTCCCAGAGTTTTTTTTCGGAATTTGCCGGGGTGGGCCAACTTATCCGAAAAAGACAATAATTCATTGAGCCACAATGAAGTGAAATCCTCGTTGCAGCTGGATGTAAGTTCGGTGGCCTACGTACTTTCATGGGCAACTAATATAATTGCTCACGAATCTGGTCGGTAATCTCGACAGTACATAGTACCACTTCTTGCCTGTCATTCATTCGCTGTTGCTACTGTCCCCTACCAAGTGCAGTCATTGATTGTACACCTGAAGTGAGTCCACATGGTTAACTCAGGGAGGCGCATAAACTATCCGAACTCCGAATGGCGGAAAATTCCCTCGCTACGAGACAGTGGTGGGTGTGATTACAGTATACAGTATTCCCTGCAATTTCGGACGCATTGTGGCGCTTCTACCCTGCACCCCCGGATGGTTTCACTATGGAATATGGATGAGGTGATGAAAGCCAAAATCTCCCGGTTGATGCAAACGCGTGAATACTCCCCACTGCACGTTCAACCTCTCATTCCATTCTTCTGTCACATTTTCGCGGTTTACACATACCTTCTGTTCTTTTCGTCTTTACCTCACTGAACAAGATTCTTACCAGCTCGCAAACAGTGGGTATCAGCGACCTTAACTTCCATCAATATTCTCTAACTTGCCATTTTACCAAGGACGGTTCCTACCAGAAACTGCCCATCCATACTACATTCTGGTGCCCCATGCCATTATTGAGTTCATTGCGGCTGGTGGGCCTAGTCCACCTTTCTTTGAAAAAGGCATTGACTTTGGAAGTGATCCAAATTCTTCCTTGTTTGATACGATGAGATACTGGTCTTCCCGTTCAGCTTCTTGCAAGGGGTAGGACCTGTATCAGATTTCTCGAGAACATTAAGACCAAACTTGCCAATACCCAAAAATTAATCGTCGCTAATGCTCAAAACTACGATGCAATTTACTATGTTGTTGGCCATAGTCCTGCTATTGACCTCTATAAAGATTCCGCTAATACGAAGCTCGTAACTCAAGTGGGTTTACAAAATATAGCACATAAATAAATCTTACAGTCTCCCGGTCTACCAAAGGGGAAGGTAACCCGGTGTTATTTGCCATGGACCTCTGTGGGCTATATTCATTTGCTTCGTACTCCCTTTGTCATCTCATCCCTTTCCATACACTTCTCGAGATACCCTCTGGAGAATCTATTATTAGTGGGAGAACATTACCCGCGTTTTCCAATAGAGAGGAAGAAATGTCCGATGTGAGTTACCCTGCTTGTAGAAGGACAGACGTACCTAACATGCTTTAGGACGTTCTATTCTCACTAGAAGGCAAAATCTCCGAACTCGGAGGCAAATATGAAAAGACCGCAGAACCAAGGGATGTAAGTAATATAGTATACGTTCATCCATAGTTCAATAAAGCATTGGTGGTGTGGAAGGCATAAGTTGTAGTGGATGGAAACGAAATTATCGGCCACGACCCTGCATCATCTGTGCCTATCGCAGAGGAGATGCTCAAAGCCTTGCAGAAGCTGTGGCTAGGATACAGCAAGCAGTGGAACCTACCTGACTGTGTGTAGATTGGCGCATTCAGTATCAGTTTTTGGAAATATAGTCAAAGATAGTGTCAAACGCTTGTAACTACTACCTGGCTTATCATATGTACACGACTGACATTTGCCATCCTTTTTTGAGCGTGAAGCCATCCAATGCTTCTTTTGCAACAGTGGCAAGTTCGGGTGTCTCGAAAAATATTTGTGCCATCTTGGTTCTGGTGCCAGCAGGATTCGGATTTGGTGACCAGGTAACTTGGGTTGTTTGGAATCCTTGATACCTGCCAGGGCGGGTTGAAGTCAAGAACAGGGAAGGAGGTAAAATGAATAACGTACTGTTGGAATAGCACTGATAGTACATCATCTGTGACTTCATGGGGGAGATTGGTACACAGAAGACGCGCAGATGGTTGCTGCACTGGAGGTGGTATGCTCGTTGAGGGTGTTTGTGCTGATTGGAATGAATGTATGAAAGGTTTAAAAAGAAGGGAAGAAGCAACATACAAAATTTCCCGCCATCCTCGTCCTCATCAATTTCCATTTCCTCTTCGTCCTCCTCGTCATTCTTCTCTCGTTTTGAAGGCTTATCCCCGCCTATTTTGTCTTGTTCATCTCTCTGTCGTTTTGTGCTCTGTGAAACAAGGGAGCTGGGATTTGCAGCGGTGGGGGGAACAAAATTGGGGTCCTCTCTGCGTAAAGTTGCATAGGACTTGGACTTTGCATATGTGATGCGCTAAGATAGGACAAGTAGCAGACGACAAGACATTAAGTGAAATGCGAGAAAAATACCATGGGTTTGTCATAAAAGACCATTCCCTCGCAAGCACGCATAGCGGAAGTGGCGGCGGTTAGATCGGCAAAGACGAGAAAAGCCTGACCCCTCATGTTCTGCCTTTTGGATGCGACAATATCGATGACCCTACCGTAAGTTGTGAAGAGGGCATAGAGCTGATAGCAAAGCTCATCCTTGTTGACCTTGTCATTTAGATTATTGATATACAATGTTGGAGTTGGCGATGCCATGGAGAAGGAGGGCAAGGGGTGGTATTCCCACGAGAAGGGGGGGAGTTGAAGCGGGTGGATGTGTTGTACGATGTTCTGCTTTTTCTCTTCGTCGTGCCCTCTGTGTTTGCCAGTTCGCCTTGTCCCCTCACTCGGCCCTCGAGAGTGAGTCCTCCAGTCCAGCACACTCACCCTCTTTTTTTCCCTTCTTTCTCTCCCCCTCAACTTTGCTTTGTCCCCTTCCCACCTCTCCATGGCCTCCATTTCAACTTTGGTCAGACAGCAAATGCCTTCCTATCTCGTCCCATTCTTCTACCTTTCCTACCCAACCGTTCCCCCTTCTGTCCTGGACTCTTTCCCCCACTCATCCTACTATGGCACTGGTCCCCTTGACGCATGTCTGATCGTCACCATAATCGCTGTCATGGCCATTCTTCGTGACGCGTTTCGGCTAGGCTTATTCGAGCCCTTTGCTCATTCTTTGCTGTCCAGAAGGCTTGAAAGCCGTCGGCAACAGAAGCTTGATTCCAAGCTCAATGGACATCACAAAATCAACGGCAATGGTAATGGCCATGCCGTAGAAAACCCAAACCTGCAAAAGGAGGTTCGGCAAATACATAGAAGCGTTCTTCGATTTGCTGAACAGGGCTGGTCGTTTGTATACTATACTACTCAGTGGTCGTATGGCTGGGTACGTCTCCTTCCTCTTTTACCCTCGGTTTTTTTCCTATTATTTACCGAGTGAGCTAGTATGTCAACCGTAATCTCCCCACTCGATTATTCGATCCAACAGATCTCTGGCTCAACTATCCTCATATACCTCTTGCCGGACCTCTCAAATTCTTCTATCTTACTCAAACTGCATTCTATCTACATCAGATTCTTATTATTAATGCCGAGGCTAGACGAAAGGACCATGTCCAGATGATGACCCATCATGTCATCACAATCATTCTCATGGGTTTGAGCTATTATATGAACTTCACCCGCGTTGGGTGTTTAGTCATGATCTTGATGGATTGGTGTGACATCTTCCTACCAGTAAGTCTACCGCCTCGTGTTTTTCTACCAAAGGTTTCGCTGAACTGTCCCCCAGTTGGCAAAAATGATCCGGTATTTGGGCATCAGCCAGCTTGCTTGTGACACAACATTTGCCATCTTCCTTGTATCTTGGTTAATTACACGACACGTTTTCTTCCTGTTTGTTATCAAGTCTACGTACTATGATTTGCCAAGAGTCCAGGAATTTATTTGGAACCCGGAAGTTGGAAGCTATCTGAGCACTTCAGTCTGGCTAGGGTTTACGACGTTGCTGCTGGCATTGCAGGTATGAAAAGGGCTTAATTATGAGGCCAGTTGTGATTAGCTTATCATGTTTGTCAGGTTCTTCAGATGATCTGGTTCTGGATGATTTGCAGGGTAGCATGGCGCGTTGTGATAGGGAAGGGTGCAACAGACGAGCGTAGTGATGATGAAGGGTGAGTCCAGTAAACTTGGCTTGAACTGTATCGTGAATGCCCAGTAATTGCAGGGACGACAGGGATGACAAGGACGATTGATGTGGTAGAGTAGACTGGAGTGTGGAGGGAGAGGGAGGACTTGCTTCTGCCATTCGAGTTATGGAGTGGCGTATATTGTAGACAAACTAATATTATATACCCTTGCAGATAGACACCCACCATTAGAGGAAGTTAGTTCGCACGCTCTCCTTATTGGGAATCTGCTGACTTGGTCTTCCATCCTGAACCTGCTGTGTGTCCTTGACACTTTCAGCTTGCGCGCAGCAACTCTCATATCTCCTGCTTTCCTTTATTTCTCTCTCTATTACAATGATGGCAAGCTTTATGAGCTACTTTGGTGGTCGCAAGGATCCCAAGCAGTCCGCGCGGGATGCTATAATAGAGCTGCGACAGCAGATACAAATGATTGACAAGAAAGCCGAGTATCTGCAGAAGAAAATCGATGAGGATCTCGCAAAGGCCAAAGCCAATGCCGTGTCAAATAAGCAGGGTATGTCTCTAACATCTCTAGTTCTCTTTGCCGCTGCTGATCTGACTCACTTTGCCCCCCTTCCCTTCCCTTCTCCCCCCCTTGTACTTTGTTCGCAACCTTTGTCCCCTTCAATGTCCCACATGTTTCCGTGTCAATCTGAACATCTTCCGTCTAACATCGCATGGCTCCTATCCCAGTTGCCACGCTGGCACTTAAACGGAAGAAGGCGAGCGAATTGGAGCACAAACGGCTCGAGGACACGAAACTGCAATTGGAGATGCAACTGAATACCCTAGAATCCGCGAATCTCAACGCACAGACAATGGCAGCAATGAAGAAGGCGGCGGATGCACTCAAAGTCATACACGGCAACTTGTACGCCACATCTCGTTTATCTCTTGGGGTGATAGTTGTGTAACATATATACCTTCTACAACAGGAACATTGACAAGGTAGATGCTACGATGGCCGCAGTACATGAGCAGCGGGAGCTTGCAAACGAGATTGCCGATACAATTTCTCAACCTCTTGGTGTCGACTTGGATGAGGTCTGTCCAGCAGGATTTGTGCTGCTATCTTCCGCTTGTTTTCATTAACACGGCGTCTTGCAGGATTCAATCAAGGCCGAACTAGAGGACCTCGAACAAGAGGAGCTTAATGAGCGCTTGGCAGAAGCGGACCATGTTCCTGTGCATATTCCACCACGAGCCAACAGGATAACAACCAGTGAGCATCATTAAAACCTACTTGTGTTGCAAACTACTCAACATTGTTCCCAGCGCCACATGCCGTTGCAGCTGAAGATGACGAAGAGGCACAGCTAAAGGAACTACAGATGCAGTTATCAATGTAGCATCGTTTGGGATTTGTCTCTTTTTTGCTCCAGTCACAACTTTGGTTGCTTCACACTTGCCATTGACGTTATATCCATTCTCATCAGCAGCAATGTACTATCTAACCTTTAATAATCATCCATACACTGTATTCTCGAAACCAAATATTCTGATATGGTTTATGTTGCGAAAGCAGGATAGATACACAGTTGAAGGTGAGTGTAAGAGTAAGAGTACATGAAATTAGGCCATTCGACAGACAATTTGCAAGCAAGGTTAAGAATGTTCTTTGCGGTGGTATCGACAATGATGGTAATGGATGACACTAAGCTATTGAATGCGATGCAAGTTGGAAAAAACGCTGAGTTAGTTAATTCTATAAACAAGTATAGCGAAGAAAAGGGCATCACGAAGATGCAGTCTTATGAAGTCCTGCCGTCCGTAGACCGAGAACACGACGGACATCTGAGGTGAACCTCAAGGAGTCAAGGACTGGTAACAAGTCAAGTAATGCCTCATCGGATGGGTCATGAGTCCAGCCCTCGATTGGTATTCCATTGGCTGTTATCCAGTCCGTCAATGCATGGTTTAGGTAACAAGACAACGCCAAGGGGATGATCGTGACCAACCTTCATTAACATGATAACTGATGGGTGAGTTGTCCACTAGACAGACACGTGAAAGATCAGACTCTACAACTGAAAGGTCTTTCGTGTACGATCCGTTTGGTAACTGAGTGCAGGACTGGAAAAGGTGTTAACAAAATTTTGCCCAAAGGACTGGGGGAAAATTTACGAACATCACGAAAGAAACGTTGCACGAGGATGCCACGACCGGCATCTAACCAGTCAATGACGGGGTCTGCGTATTCTTGCATAGAAGCAGTGAATATAACTAGCGTATACCAGCTAGATACCTATTCGATAATGAGAAATGGACAGAGATAATAATAATAATAAAAACAGTGTGTAAGAGTGCTCACGGTACGCAAAAAGAAATCGACAAAAGGACGCTTGTATACGTGATATAGAGTACTCTTCCCTTGTAGGACGACTTCGACCATGTGGCCGGCGCTAGCGTTCCGCCGTCCAAAAGAGATCAAACCGAAAAGACCACCGCTACTATATGTGCTCATGGGTCGAGAAGTGGAATGAATGAGAGTTTCATCAAGATCTAGAACGAGCGTTTTGGGTTTGTGAAAAGCGCTCTTGCGTGCAGGCAGGGTAGGGGTTGAAGCGCGGGACGAGCTGACAGAAATATCTATTGGGTGTATAGGCGTAGAATGGCCCGAGGACAGGGTAGGTATGAGGTGGTGTGAGAGCTTTGAAGTCAAGGTTATTGGATCTGAATCTAGCTGAAGAGAGGCAGAGGGATCGGTGGTGAAGCGAGGTGACTGCGTAGGGATGAATGGAAGTGCTCCCGGGTCAAGAGAAGTGGGGGATTGGTTGGAGGGGATGAAGTCATCTGACAAGGAGACTGAGATAGTTGTGGGGGGACGAAGGATGGATATACGGGCGAGGAGATAGGACCAAGCTTGAGAGAGCTTTGACCATAAAAGAAGGAATACACGAATGAAGAATATGCGATTAAAGACGGAGGCAAGATGTGGTCTTGAGCGAGGAGAGGGTGGGGAGACTGAAGGGGGAGATATAGAGTAAATAATATGTTCGTCAGAATGAGAATTGACAGAGGGATTTGAAGAGAGAAAGGCTGGGGAAGAATTGGAGCGTTTTGGGGAGGATAAATGTCTGAAAGGAGGGAAAGTTGACCAAGTTGGTACACGCTGTACTCGTCGTTCTTCGCTGTCCTCATCGTCGTCTTTCGTAGGCTGTTTTGGCACTGCGAGGAGGTCGAGTTGGCGGGAGAGGTATCCCAGTGAGTTCATCCTCTGATCAAGATGCAATTATATTATATTTTATTTTATTTTATTTTATCCCCTTTATTTATCTTCCTGCCCCCAAACAATTCACTTTATAGTATATACCGGAACCCCTTCTTCCCCGCCCCTCTCTCCTCTTCCTCCCTCTCCAGCTTCTCATTCTCCCTCATCAAGTGTAGCTTGAATAACCAGCACATTACAATACTCAATCCAGACGTAGCTATGCAGATCGCATAAGAGTTTCGGTACGTTGGTCCCCACGGCTTCGGCCATACGTATCTGTCAAATATTAATTCAGTCTCCATCTGTCTTTTTCCGTTCTGTCACACTCACGATCCTGCAATATTGCCCAGCTGTGAGAACGCATTAATCAGCGCCAGGGCAACAGCCCGCTTCGACGGCGGTCGAGGTATCGAATTGCTCATCCACGCATACAACACCACAAATCCTGAATACGATTGGGCCATGAGGAACCTGCACCGTTTCCCTCATTTAGCGCCCTTCTGCAACCTACTAATGCAACTCACATTGACACATATCTGGCAGCGGTGTTCATTGTTGCGATGGATATTATGAACCCAACGATCCCTAGCCCAAACGACACAATAATGTGGTAGAACCGTTCCCCTACTTTGTCTGAATGTCTGCCACCGGCATCCCTTCAGCGTTCTGCATTATGCTCCGATAAATATACTCACCGGCTCCATATGAATGACATAATGGCGGTGAACACAAACGGCGGTGCAACCAAGAGTAATGATATTGTCCGATTATAGCCCAGCGTGGAAGTCAGCGTTGGGAAGTATGCATTGAATGATAACGCCACGACTTCTGAAGTCAAGGTCAGTGATAGCCACCACACTTTCCAGTCTGTAATCGCAAGCCACAGCCCGTTTCCTTGCCCTTCTGTTTCCGCTTCATCACCGATACCTACGTCTTCCTCCATCCGTTTCATGGCCAACGCCCTCTCTTGCGGTGTAAGATACCGGTCAGTCGCCGGAAAGTCGGGCAGAATGAATATTGCAAGCATCGCAATAAAAACTGTTAGTGCGCCTTCAACATAGAAAAGCCATCTGAACATGAAAACGTCGGTATATAGCAAAAGTTCGTATTCTGTTGCTCCTACCTCCAGGCAGCATGTCCCAGTTTCCCCTGCATGCCACTCAAGATTCCAGATGCGATCAAGGCGCCGAAAGCGTTGCTGATTATATTACCACAATATAAAATTGCCGTGCGCAACCCCAATTCTTCTCGTTTGTACCATTTGGACAGCAAGAACTGCCAAGGAATGAGCAATTTCTCTCCTTTGCGATCGAACAACTCACCAAGGCACCAGGGAAGAAAGCAGCTTCGACAAAGCCGAGGAAGAATCGTGTCAGTAGTGCCCCCACAAAGCTACTCAGTTGATTAAATCCCGTAATAGCGAAAAAGAAACGTTTAAATATACTTTTTGGTTACGCCTTCGAGAAGGATGAGCCTGTGAGGTAGAATCGGCAAAGTTTTACCCTACCAGTCAAGCAGGAGATCACTCCCCATACCATCATACAAACTGGTAGATAGAGAGAGGGTCTACCAATGTAATTGAGGAACATATTGCTTCATAAATCATCCATAAATGTCATATCATGCGTCGATGATGATGATGATGCTTACGAGGGGATTTGCATGATGATATATCCCACATAGAGGATTGACAACAGTGTTGCGAATTCTTGCCCTATAAAGGAGGAAAAATCATTCACATGCCACCATCAGTGTGTATGCACTGTACCCTTTAGATTAAGATCAGCTTCAAAACCTCTCAGTCTTGCCGCGCTGGAAGATGCAGGTGAGTACAAGCACATACAAACTAAGAATGGCATACGCGGCGTTGTTTCTGTCAATCTGGACCGGATTCAATATGAGCAGCTTGATAATATATCGATGAGAGTTTTGGAAACTCACATAGTTTAGGATGTAAATGACGACCATGATGCCCATGCGTAGGTCAATCTTAAGTAAAAGCTTTCTTTCAAGTTCCTTGCGAGTCTCTGGACCTCCGAAGTCATCGTCCGAATGATCGATGTGCTTTTCTTGCTGACTAGAAGGCCTCCCATCGATAGGTGACTTCTCAGCAGAGTCTCTCGAAGAGGGCATGTCCAGGTAGTGGTGAGGGAAGCACAAGACCCAGGATTTATAGACGGGATAAGCTTCATGGGATTTCTTCGCATTTTAAAACCAAATGCAAGTTGGGCATGTCCGAAAAACCGGAGGTCTATTTCTGCCCAGTTCCCCACGCGTAAGAGGATTCATTCAAATTGTAAGCCCATAGGGAAGAAAATGATGATATCTCATCAATATGAGTCCACAGAAACAAGAGCCGTCCATTTTAGCGCGCAAAGCGGCTCCATAAGTTCATGTGGTCATACGGTGTGCATTACTTTGAGAAGTGGCACTTCATCTATGGAAGTTGGTCCGGAAAATGTCACGTCCGGACCGATGATTTTTCCGGGCATCATGTCACGTGAGTCAACGCGTCAAGGAAAGCACGCGGCTCGCTTTACAATCAACAAAGTCAAAGTCGGTGGCATGAACCATGGACGACCTCCTCTCACTTCAGGACCGTATACAGCATGCTCTTGACGCATTACCCCTCTTGTCAAGCGACGAAATTACTTCCTTATCTGATGACTCGTGTCCTATATGTCTTATGCCTTTTGCTGCCATAATTTCTGAGACAAGGAGTGTCCCAGAACACGGCGTCACAAAACTCATTGGCTGTGGTCATGTCTTTTGCAGGAAGGAGTACGCCTTGTCGCTTGTATTAATTATCTCACTTATTGATGTGCATAGCTTGAGTGAATGGATAAGGGGACAGGTATTAATGACTGTGTTGTGTTTGTGCTTCACATTCAGCTGACTCTCGTCATGCAGCATGGGAGCTGTCCAACATGTCGGCACATTTTCTTGAATATTAAACCGTCGTCTGAGTCTGATGACGAATCGTCTGATGGTGGCGAATACATTCCTCCAGAAGACCCCGAGGATGAGGACATGTACAATGATATTGATGCATTCTCAGACGCTGGGACAGAATACGAAGGAGACGACATGGAGTCTGGTTTTGGTTTCAGTTTCGGATATGGTCATGGTTATGGCTTTCATATATGGGGAGAGGAAGAGCCCATGGATGATTCGAGTGACGAGGAGGACGATGATGGCGAATATGATGACCGATACGGTGGTCGCGAGGGAAGTGATTATGCAGTGTCTACGTCGTCAGATGGAGAACGCGATCCAATACCTATGGAGGACCCTTCCCAGGTAGATTTTCGTAGTGGGCGTGATGTCGGTGAGTTGGTCGGTGTATAACCGTAAGAAAACGGATAGAATTCTTAACCGTTATGTTCTCAGCTGTAGAAATGGGTTTAGACGTTTCAGACGCTGCATTGCAGGACGACACCATGTCGTATTGTTCAGATGTAGCAGAACCCAAATGATGATTGTATACGACCAAAGCATTGTATTCCAGTCTACAGCCACATAGAGTATTTTATCTTTTCCATGCGTATTCCCACACTTACAATTCTTTCAACATATCCTCCACCAAGTGATCTTCTTGTTGCCTCCATACCCCCGTGAATTTTCCGCTCCACTTTTGGCCTTTCCCTCCTCCCTTCACTCCTAATTTTGTCCTTAATGCCTCACCGGCCACCTTTACTATCTTGTCGTCTGACCCAAATAATAGGAGTACAGTCATACTTGATGACGTTTGCGGCAAAGGTGACGAAGATAGAACGCAAAGGTAAGACGTTGGTGGAGATGGTAGAGCGTTTGTAGTGGCGAAGGAAACAGCTGTTAGGAAACTCAGCGGGTTGGACGTATTATCAACCCGATGAATATGTTTCTTGTACAGGACTCCTTCAGGGGCCGAGATTATGTCATTGGTCAATACATCTGCAAGTGTCTTCGCCAGCTCGGTTTCTAGATCAGCGACACGCTTCTCAGCTCGTTTTCGTTCATCTATAACTTGGTCTACGCGCTCGGGCACAAGTGGAGAACCGCAGCTGAGGATAGAAGCTGTCTTTGTCAGTAGACCGTGGGTGGATGTTAGATGGGCTATCAGCCTTGGGCCTGAGAGGAAATACAATCTCGCTGAAGTGGTTGAAGACCTCGAGAGTGCTTCTGTATGTGGTAAGAGAAAGAGTTGAAGGTTATGGATACTTGGAAGATGAGTTCCACAGCAACTACATGGGCTGTTTTTAACCAGGTTGTACAAACCATTGGAACCTAACCACTTACGGGTTTCGATCGATCCCGTCAATTATGACAACCCGTTTAACTCCACCAGTATAATCTTCTGGTAGTGCTTTTCCGACGGCTCTACCGCTCTCAAGCGTGGGTGGGTTGAGCTTCTCTCTATCTTCATCTAACTCTTGAACCTCGACATACACTTTTCTACCTTCGAAAACAAGTTTATTGGCTTCATCTTGAATTGCCATGATTTCGTCATATGACATGCCCCGAGGAACTTCGACATAGCAAGGATCGGGGTAGTTAGTCAATGACCAAGATAATGTAGGAAGATTATGTCGAGATTCCAGTAGTGCTGAAAGCAAGTGTTGGGAAGTATGCATGGACATCTAAATGTCGTAATCAAGGAAAATGACAAGGATTATTGTAAAAACAATTACGACATACATGATCATATCGTCGCGCTGAGCCATGTTGACCTAGTGATACAAGGACTTTGACACCAGGGGTAAATACCTGGATGGCAGCATCGATACCGCCTTCCTTGACTTCAATATACTGAACTGCATGCCCTCCATGTCTCTTGGCTTGTACGACCTCCCACTGCTTGCCATCATTGAGGGTCGTTATAATTCCGGTATCTGTTGGCTGTCCCCCGCCTTCAGGAAAGATGACTGTATCATGGAGAATAACTTCTATCAAAGGATTTTGGGGCAAGGGAGGGGCGATAACAGATTTCTTTGCCTTCTTTGCTCCATTGTTGCTCGAAGGTTGCAAATTGGAGATAGCACTGCTGACTACGACTGTTTCTAACTCCTTCAATAAGGGATCACCTAACCAAATTGATAAGCTGGAGCACAGAATGGAAGGAGAGCAAATAATCACGTTGGCAAGCTAAGAGCCCAACTGGTATGGATACCCGAGGATCGGAAGGTACGGATAGAGTAGGAGAAATGACTTTGAAGTAGTCAGGATGAGTTACGGGTGGCAATAAGATAACTGATGCTGCCATGGCTGATCTGTACTGTACAGGGTCAAAATGGATACGTAGCCGCACTCACACGTTCGAGGTTGGTTTCTTCACACTCTCAACGGCTTGCCAGTGGGGAAAAAGAGATGCTACCTGAACGAATCTCCCACAGAGAGGCAGAGGAACAGGCCCCTCTATTAGTTACCGACGGTCAAGGCCCGTCGTCTCTTTACTTCACTCACGATGATGCCCTAAAGTATTACAACTCACAGATAATGCAACGTATGATAGGCGCCTAACGAATGACGGATCGGAAGGAAATGCCCCCGACTTTGCCGAATCCCAGCAACAATTGCAAGAAATAGAGCAATCTTTATTGAGGAAACTCGACAAGCGAATGTCAATATTGATTCTAATTTACATCCTGAATTGTAGGTTTCCGATCTACCGAAAGTAATTCTGAAAAAATTGACCGAATAGACATTGACAGAAATAATGTGGCGTATGTATCGCATATCTTGAACAATGATGTGGGCACTGATAGATCCATTTTTCTAGCGCAGCACGACTTCAGGGTTTTGAAGAAGATTTACACCTTCAAGGAAAGCAATTTGCCACCATATTAGCTGTGTTATACATCGGATATGTTCTTATGCAAGTGCCATCGTACGTGTGTTCCTTTTGAGTTGCAATAAATAAGAGTCCACTCAACCACACACCTTGATAGTAACTTGCTCCTTAACCACATTGGCAGACCATCACTCTATCTACCACTATGTATGACCATTTGGGGTGCCCTGTCGGTTTCCACAGGTAAGTATCGTACAGGTATCACCAAAAACTAATGAACTGAAAAGATGCTCTGCTTCAGGATTTGTCACCAGGTTTGAGCAACGTTACTTCCTTGCCGCATGAATTACATGGTAAAAGAGTAGCTTCTGGGGAGCTCTTTTCGCCCGGTTTCTTTTGGGGTTTGTAGAAGCAGCCTTCTTCCCTGGTGCTCTCGTGGGTATTCCTCTTGACCTTGTTATGCTGGTCATATGACGCTCGTATTAGTTCATGATATCAAAGTGGTACAAACGAAGTGAGTTGTCAACGAGGATGGCGCTACTCTTCTCGGGCAGTGTGATTAGTAATGCTTTCGGCTCGCTGATTGCGTCTGGAATCTTGACTGTCATGGATGGGAGGCTCGGTTTTGCTGCTTGGAGGTAAGTGACTGTTCCTGTCTCATGCGTGACCATGAAGTAAAATGACCAGATGGTTGTTTTTTATTGAGGGCACTCTAACAATCTTAGTCGCCATCCTAGCAATATATATCCTCCCCGATTTTCCTGAAACTAATGCACATTGGTTATCGCCTGCGGAACAAGAACTTGCACGGACACGTATAGCTGATGACACGGCACTTGCTGTCTCCCAGCAAGCTACCGGGCAGAAACCCCAGGAGGCCAGTGGTTTCAAACTCGCCATGGCTGATTGGAAAGTTTGGTGGCTTACTTTTGGATTGACTGCCATGGTGTCTGGATTGTCTTTCCACACTTACTTCCCCACATTAACTGCGACAATGGGTTATAATGCAACGATTACACTCCTACTTTGCGCACCCCCTTGGATTGTTTCGAGCATCTGCATATTACTTCTATCGATGTGAGCGTTAATATTTCACCTTCATGTTTGGCTAACCTTTGTTCTAGTCACTCAGATAAGAGGCAAGAACGCTTTTGGCACGTTGCCTTCTCTCTCAGTGTTGGATGCATTGGTTTTCTAATTGCAATGCTGAGCATGAACACACTTTCTCGTTATGTGTCATTGTAAGTCCTCCACTCGAATTGAACCTGTATTAACTGGCCCAAGATTCCTAATGGCACAGATGCATGGTGCCTTCGTCTGCTTTCTTGCCTGGGTGAGTGAGTCTGTCCCTCATCCAGTGTCAAAGAGAGCTGTAGCACTGGCGTTTGTCAACTGCGTATCACAACTCGGGAATGTAATTGGAATGTTCGTCGTATCCCTAATTATTGTTGAGTCTCGGACTCAGTGTTCGTACTACAGGTATATTTGGCCACTTTCTTGGGGCCCCACATATCGCAAATCCTATGCAATTTGTGTAACTATGGCGGTGTTATGCATGTTCACGAGCTACGTATACCACGTGAAGGTGCAGGCTGAAACAGAAGCGGCACGCAGAGAGCTGAGAAGGGGGTGAGAAATAACCTTTTATAGGTATTCATCTAAACATACTACCTGGACCCTTCTCTGTTGAAAATGCGGCTATGTATGACATTAGAGAATATCCTGGTGTCTAGTTCAATTAGGATAGAATGAGGGCTGTCATCGGTGAAACTTCGGATAACTGGATGACCAGGTGATCGTCCGTGACTCTAACATATATGAACCACTTGGTCAATTGGATAATGACAAAGCAGTGTTTTCTATCGTTGCTTATCACAAACACTTCTTTGAACCACAGTACTACGACTGTATGCACGAAGGGTACTCGTCACGACCTTTGAAGGAATGGGAGTTCACTCAGGTTGGGGGCAATGGAGAATTATTCAAGGAAGAGAAATGGTTGCAAGTCACCGACTTTCCAACGACAGTACACGCTGAATTATTGAAACGAGGGATGATACCTGACCCTGTGGACAAGTTTCTGACCTGTGGCCATGTTCTGACACTGACATTTCTGATAGTTTATTGGTTTGCATGAATGGGACGTGCAGTGTAAGATGTGCAAAGCCTGTCATTGACTGAGTGTAACACATGGGGCCACGTATTGATAGGGATCGGAGAGTCTGATTGGGCTTTCAGAACATCCTTCATTGTGACGGAGAAGGATTTATCTGCACCCAATGCCGACCTTATATTCGAAGGTTTAGACACATTCGCAAATGTGAAGTTGGTAAGTCCGAAGATATTTGTTGTTGTGCTCCCATACCGAAAGTGCTTTGCCATAGAATGGGAAGGGGATCTTGGAGTAGGCTTTGGATTCCAGTCTTTGAGATACACACTTCATCACCACGCTTCTCAGGTCCAATAACCAGTTCATCTCGCACCGAGTGCCTGTCAAGGATGATCTTGTTCCAGGCTCAAATGAGCTAGTGATCATCTTTCAAAGCGCGTTTCTCATAGTATGTCCGGTGCAAATGTATACGCCTATCTCTGAACTATATCTAGGGAAGAGATATTGAAAAGAAGTCTGGGAAAGGAGCGCTGTGGAATGGTGACTCCAGCAGACTGCACGTGCGTAAGGCACAGTACAAGTATGCACTCAATCCGTTCCTGAACACTGGGTTTCTTTACTAACCGCCGTGCACCGTTAGTTATGGGTGGGATTGGGGTATGTATTCCCTGAGTAACTTCTAAAGTAGTGTTTATATCCATGTGTTAGGCCCTGTCCTCATGACTGTTGGACCATGGAAACCGATAAGTCTCCATACATACACTAGCCGAATCGAAGAAGTCTATATCAGGACTGAAGTAAATGAGTCCTTGGATGCTGAACTAATTGCAACGATTATTCTATCGAGTAGTGATGCCAACATGGTCCAATTTACCCTCACTGGCCCTAACGACTTCAAGTCAACCCATTTTACACAGCAGGCCAAACTGGAGATGACTTGGGGTTCAGGCATCATTGAGTTATGGCATCCCGTCGGTTATGGCTCCCAGCCTTTGTACACTGCCCAAATAACATTGCTTGACAAGGTTCGTATCGAAATTGTCTATATCTCCATTTCTTTTGAATAGAATTACAGGGAGGGAACGTCCTAGATGAAAAGTTCCAGAGAGTTGGCTTTAGGAGCGCAAGGGTCGTGCAAGAATCCTTAATAGACCAAGAGGGTTTAAGTTTCTGTTTCGAGGTGAATAACGTCCGGATATTCTGTGGTGGTAAGGCGTAAAAAATAACTGGGGAACTCTGATTAAATGATTTGATTGACATATAGGCTCCAACTGGATACCTGCTGATTCGTTCATCACAAAGCAAGTCTTTAATTTTATCTCCTTCGTCAGTTATGGATTGATACAGTGTAGTATAACTGCAGAGCGGTACAGAGCATGGTTGGAACTCCTGGTCAAAGGAAATCAGAATATGGTCCGTGTATGGGGAGGAGGAATATATGAATTAAATGTCTTTTATGACATATGTGATGGTATGACTTGTAATTACCTCGAAGAGCCAACTGAAGCAAGCACGAACATAGAGCTTGGAAGTAAGCACTATCTGGATCAATGTATACTAATTTCTGATGGAGTTGCAAGTCTTGGTATGGCAAGATTTTATGTTTGCTTGTGGTCAAGTCAGCTATCTCACGTTTCGTTTATCCTTGAATTAATCATTTCCAAGTATCCGGCCTATGATACCTTCGTGGACACCGTTCAAGAAGAAGCCACACAAAATGTAAAACGGCTCAGGCATCACCCTTCAATTGTCATTTTTGGTAGGTTCTCGGGTCTACTGAATAATGCTTTCTCATCTCTTGCCAGCTGGAAACAACGAAGGTAATAATCCTTAACATGATTGTGAAGGGAATCACCAATGGAAGCAGATTATCAACTTGCCGAATCGCTCAAGCTCGAACTGGATTACTCAGATGAGACATCCGATTTTCGCAAAACGAGCTTCCCCGCTCGATATATTTATGAACGAATCTTACCTGTTGTAGTGGCAAAACATAGTAATATCCATTATCATAGAGCTTCTCCTTATAGCGGACAGGGCAGACCAACGACAGACCAGAACTTTGGAGACATTCACCAGTGGAATGTGTGGCATGGCTCTCAAGAACCCTGGCATAATTGGGATAAACTAGCTGGTCGTTTCGTCTCTGAGTTCGGAATGTGAGTGTTTCATGTTGCCATTTGTTCCTTTAACTAATCTCTGATACTTGTAGGCAAGGATACCCGAATATTCGCACTGTTGATAATTGGCTCGGAGGGGACAAAGGTGAACGCTATCCACAATCCAGGTTAGATAGAACCTGGCTCGCACTGAGAACAAAATGGTTGAGTTCTGCAATAGAACGAATACGAATCACAATAAAGCAGATGGTTTCGAACGGAGACTTGAGGTAGGCTATCCACATAGGCATTATGAGGAAAATGAATGACGCTTTTAGTTATACTTAGTGGAAAACTTCAAACACTCATTTGAGATAGAAAGGTTTGGCATATATATCATTGGAGCCTGTATGATGAGGCCCAGATCTGACAATTCGTTAGTTATGTCTATTATACCCAAATCATGCAAGCTGAAACTCTGGCATCTGCGTATCGACTCTGGCGCCGCAACTGGAAGGGAAGGGGTAAGGAGTACACCTCCGGTGCTCTAGTCTGGCAGGTAAACACATATCAAAAATGCAAGAAGGTACTAGACTGAAATCATTGTAGATTAATGATTGCTGGCCAGTAACATCTTGGGCAATTGTCGATTATTTCCTGCGACCAAAACCTGCGTATTACGCCATTGCTCGCGAACTCAGTCGGTATAGCGTGGGTATAGCACGGAAAGAATACCAGGAGTTTTCTGATGAGCGCTCCGCCGCGAATTTCACAATTACAACCAAGATTGAAATTTGGGGCACGAATAGTACACTTACTGAGAAGAGCATTATATTAGAAATCACTGCAATCGACCTCCAAACTGATTGGCGCGAGTCATGGAAAACACAAGTCATACTTCAACCAAATTCATGTACTGAATTGCACAAAGGTGACCTCCCTGGACAACCAGTACGGACAAAGAAGAGTGAAGCTCCAAAAACCGTTGTCGTTGCGGCACGATTACTTGAAGAGACTGGAGAAGTTCTTGCTCGCTATTGCAACTGGTAAAAGATTCAGCATCTGATGAGATGCCAGTCATTCACAAATTTTTATAGGCCAGAGCCGTTTAAATATATACAATTCCCTCCGAAGGAAGAACTCGGGTTGAGAGTCGAGGTGGACGGAGAACAAGTTACCTTGACGACGAATAAGCCAATAAAAGGAATCGTATTGGACGTTCATGGACCTGACGTAGAATGGAGCGACCAAGCGATTGATCTCGTTCCAGATGACCCACAAACCATCATGGCATATGGACTTGCAGGGAGAGGAATTCAGCTCAGGTACCTGGGTGATGGGACGGCCTAGGGCAAACATGAATCATCAATAAGTTGGATGGTCGCTGCAAGTCATACTACTGTAGTACTGTAGTCTAGTCTCATATGATGATGAATTCTGTATTAACCACGACACACGATCACGTGATCTGCTACCATTTCAACGCGGTTGACTTGAAACCAAAGGTCACGCTTTGGTTGTACTTTTTCCTCCAAGTCCTTCAGCTACATTCCAGTCAGCAGGTCTAAATTATTAACATGTCAACTACCGCAGCTTCGAACGATAGTCCAATTGGAACCCCCATTCAACCGCTCCATAACCCTTCACAAGCAGCGCATGTCGTCATTCCGCAAGCACAAGCCGGTAATACAACGAATGCTGGCCCTGGTATGGGAGCAAAGGCTCTTCTGGCTAAGAAACTGGCCAAGACACAGCGAGTATTTCTCTCATCTCGTATGTCTGATAAACCTCATTTCTCTTCGTTAGAAACGCCAACTACGTCTCTCCAACCGATAAGCTTATGACGCCATGTTCGCAAAAACTGAATGCAGTAAAGAAGAAACAATTCTCCAAGTGTGTTTCTTCCGCATATAACTCGTATACAAATTAATTTTAATGATTAAGGGGGGCAAAGCCTGTTCAACTGTTCGCCCGGAACGAATCAAGTAGCGATGAAGATACCAAATCATTCGATTCACAAAGTCAGAGTGAAGACAAGTTGAAGCTTATCCATGACAATGAGAACCCCTTCTAATAGACACATCCTATTTATTCTTCTACCTAGTCTGTTCCTATTATTCACTTGCTGTTTTCATTTTCGCTTTTGTTCTCAAGTTTTTCGCTATTGGACTAAATGTCTGTAATAACACCGAACAGTGATTGTGATCCTTGCCCTATTAAATAAGGTGATATAGCATTTGTTGAATTATATCGGAATACCTAATGCAAGCACAAGAAATGAGAGGACATCAAATCCAGCAATGCCTACTCATGCTATTTTATTGTCCGTAATACCCAAGCTGAACACCTACAGAGGCGTTAATCATTAGACTAAGGATTGTATTGGTTGGTAGCGGAATGATGAATATGTGCATCGTCCAAGGAAGAATGAATGAATTGAGGAATTGTTTACCATTAATTTCTTCGACAACATCTAAACAAATTCCTCTTGAAGAAGTACCACAAACACTGACGATATGGTTGAGAAAAAGGACGAAAACAACCACAAAAGTGCTTACCCCTATGAACCGTACAGCTGCCAAAGCAAAAGTGGAGTACAGGATAACAGCGAAGTAAAGATTTTGTTTCTTGGCTAGCTTGTCCTGGTCCGCTTTGATATCATCACTTGGCAGTCCGTTCAAGTTCTCAATAGCGATAGCAAGCGTTGCATTGGAAAGCATCCACATTGCTACAAGTCGTGTGCGGAAAGTTTTGTTCTGATCATCCATCGTCGGTTTCTCGATCTCTTCCTTTGTTTCTAGTTTAGTAATGGCTCGGGTGACAGTCTCTTTGAATACGGCGTCTACATCTTCCTGAGGGCGGGTGGTATCTTCCACAACTGGAGCATCCGCATCCTTGGGTTTCGAAGACTTGACGGATGGTAGAGCTTCTGGCTTGTCACTTCCTTTGGTTCCCCAAGACACCTGTGCAAGATATTTAGATGCCCATCTACAACTAATCTGAAACTTTCACTCACATCGTGCAAGTTGCAAAAAGCATAGACGTTGAGCACGTTCGTGAAACTGGGAGCCAAGCAAAGGTACTGGATGAAACTAGAGAACATATGCCAAGGATCCCGCTGTAATCGCAATTATTAGCGTGATCACACTTTGCTATGAAGCTACGCCAATGCCTACATAAAGGAATGATGCTGTGAAATAGATACCTATAAACTTGTTGAGTTGAATCAGAAATAAATGTGATGGGGGAAAAATACCAAATGTCGAGACCATTGCAGCAATGAGGGATCCTACAGGCGGTGTAAAGAATGATTTGATAATTTCAGTACTGCTTTTGTTTTTGAGTTCATTGGGTATATTCTGAAATATATTTCTTAATTATGTTCACACTGTATTGTAGTAAATCCTCACCTGGAACGCCTGAATAGTCAACCAGAACGAGCAAACAAGGAGGTATAATGCGAGAATTGCATAAACCCTGTGGAAACTCGTCAGCTGGATAACTTATTTAATGACCAAGGATCAGCTTACCATAAGGTGATAGTATATGCTGCTCTTTCACCCTTTGGACGGTTTCCTAAAGCCAGCACAAATTGGAGAGCAAGGAACGACAAGTAAACCCATTTCAGGGCCAAGTTAACCCAGTGCGTCTAGAAGCCATCATGAATAATTAGTCAAAGGTTTAAGTAAAAAGTTACTCACTATCAGCCTAGTGCCAAATATGATAATCTTTTGACTCGGAAGCAAATCAATGATGATACTGAACGTTAACCACATGTTTGCCAATGCAAACCACGAGAAGATGAGAGAGAACACATTGTACTAGGTGATAGTGAGCAGCAGATATCCGAGAAGGCACAACAATATTTATACCAGAGCCTGAATATGGAAGAAGAACATGCGAATGATGTTGTGGCCAGACTTGTAGAGTTTGAAGAAGTTGACAAGTGCATACTGATCATATGAAATCAATGAGAGAGTACAAGTAACGTGAATAGAGAACGTACCACCGAAGCCGCAAAAGAACCGTTGAGCCACCGTCGACGTTGTCCTATAAGCTCGGGGGCAGATTCGGGTACATCAGTTTCAGCCTTGCTTGGTTTCACATAAGTTAACGTCCATTTATCGCCCGCCTTAGCGACCAATTCGAAGCAAAGAATACGATCCTCGGCTATGTTATTATATGAGATTTGCCAAACAGTGAATCATCAAGAACCAGTTCACCTAAGAACATGTTTTTCGTGAAGATGTTCATGCCATAGATACCCTTGGGCCCAAGCCGATCCGCGAGTGAGTGATCTCCATGGAAGTACTGTTCGAGAGGTCGGCCCTGTATAGCCCGGAAGCGATAGGCAGAGAACGCTCCTGGGAGAACAGATACATAACCAAAGCTGCTTTCCAATGGTTTGTCTGATAACTCATGTAAACCAATGAAAACCATGACCAGAATCGAAACAAAAGCACCTAGAATGTTGGACATTTTATACTCGAAATTCTGAGCAGCAACCAAGGGATTCAAAAGCTTCTTTCCTCCTTTTATCATGGCATGAATCTCCCCTACCATAGACATTTGTCACACATCCTACTACAGGCATTAGCGGAACAACATACCACAGCAGCCACCAAGATTAGGATCGTTGTAAAAGGCTTCCCAGAGATAGTATATAGATTTGTGCCCAGGTTTTGTGCCAGCATCAATGAGAACGCAGATCTCAGGCTTGGTTACCTGTTAGGCATAATCACTGATTCCTTCCATGAAACCTTACCTTTAGCATATTACCAATAGCATTAAAGAGCCACCGGTGTGAGTTGATTTTCTTTTGATTTTTGGCCTTGACAACGAAAATGATTTGAACAGGCACCAGATTGTTTGCGTCATTCGCTTGCGGTAACACAAGCTGGGGTGTTGCGTCAACAGACAATTGAGTTGTATACTAATCAAAAAAAAAAAAAAAAAAAAAAAAAAGTTAGAGTGAGAACCTGGACTAGTAGGATCACATTTTGCATACCTCAAAGATATGAGCGACAGTGTCCTTGCCATCAACTTGCTTCTTCATCACACCATCTTGGTATACTCCAACAGTGGCAAGAATATCTAAAACACTCTTATCCATTGGTTCAAGCCCATCGACAATGAGGGCTACGACAATTTTCTGCCATCCCGGGTTGCCTTCCTCTGCTGTCCTGCGCCAATACTTGGACTGCCGGGTTTTGCAGATATCACGGATATTCAACATAACACCATGAAGAGTACGCGCATAGAGAGTCTTGTCTTCATTATACGAAGTGACGGCAATCAACATTTCCGTCTCACGGTTGTATAACTTTGTTCGCAAGGAATATCCACTCGCTTCACTGAATTCATCAGGATCACATGTCGCAGCAGTATACCGCATGTGACTGGGATCGATCGATTAGTTACTATGAGAGCTAAGATTAGAATATAACAGAAGCAACATACGAAAACTCCGTTGTTTTAGTGGTGGTATATTTGGACTCAATGGCAGTCAGGATGGGAGTCGGAACTGGATACTCAGCAATAAAGTTGCCTTGAGTGAGCTTTACTTTGCGCGTGACACCACGTTTAATAGTTTGGCGTCGTCGCCATGCAGACTCGACGCCATTTGTGGACGTGGATACAACAGACTCAGGACGCGAGTGGGCATAGGGATCACCATACATGTTGGGATTTACGGCACTAATAAACGAATATTACTGCGTCTGTAAGTAGGATGGTGATAAAAAGACATACGAGGGTGGATAGAAGCCACCCGAAAAAGTTTGACCAGCGTTCAAAGGCAATTTCTCGACATAGTCGTCATCATCGACAAAACTGTCATGACCATTAAAGTCTTGGGGAATACTAGCGGTGCTCTCGTAGGGTTGAGGGGGAGTAGATGGGCTGCCACGCGGACTGCCATAGGGCCTTTGTGGTTCGACGAAATGGGTCTGCCTTGGACGGTCAGCAAATGGATCACCATACGCGTCGCTGTCATGAGAGGCGACAGAAGGGAGAGGAGGACGATTGTCAGACATGGAGGGAGCAGAAGGAAGGGAGGGATGGGGCGACAAGGATGGAGATGAGGGTAGCGGAAGAAGGCGTGATAAGTTGTCCAGCGCCCAGGCAGGCTTTTGACGGTGCAAACAGAAACAAGGCGATGATGCCTGTCGCTAACTTGGTACCCCAGTCACTCCTTCCCTCGCCTCTGGACCCCAATCACCCCATCCTCCCCTCTCCACGGTAACAATGACTGCCGAACCGGACCATCCCATCTCTATAAAACTATTCTCTACCGTTCCCAGAATCCAGTTCCTTGTAAAATGCCCCAGAGCCAGACTGTCCCAGTCATTCTATACCGGTCAGCGTTACTTCCTATCCCATCAAAATCTGGTGACAAGCCGTTTCTAGCTATCAAGCGTCTCCATATTCAACAAAAATAGATAATGTATTGATCCTCAAAGGCATTGCATATTCTCAAGTTGATGTGAATTTGCCTCTTCACATTCACAAATTATGGTAATGATACAGCAGTTAGGTTGCGCCTGCTCTGCCCCGTCCCGAGATCACCGACTTCCTGGGTGTCACATACCGACGGATCCCGATACTGGCCATCGGAAACGACATTTATTGCGATACAAGGCAAGACGCCGTGTGTGAACAGTGAACATCACGTGCCATGTTACTGACAATTGTACTGTACTGTACTATACTGTACAGCCTCATAGTGACCGCTCTAGAAAGACACTTTCCCGCCGCCCATTACGGGACCATCTTTCCGAAAGCCAAAGTAACTGGCAAGATAGACTCAGGTCTCGCCCAGGCTCTCTCTCACTATGGAGAGTCTGCTATATTTCCTCCTGCAGTAACATTATTACCCTGGGATAAAATGCCTGCCTCTTTTGTACAGGATAGGAGCTTGGTGTGTTCTCGTCAATATTAATGTGCCTCGCCGTTGTTGATGGTTGGTCCTGCACATGCATGCATAGCTGTCAGGAGCGCCAATCAATCCAGCTTCAATCATCGCATCTAGAGGTGTATCACTTAGTACACTCTCCTCTCATCTTGTCAGTTACATTGATAACTTCCGAGTTCGTTTACCATGCTTATATATTTACATTTATTTTAGCAACTGCTAGAAGAGCAACTTAGTGATGGCAGGGAATGGTTGCTCAACACTGAACAGCCAAGTCTAGTCGATCTGTCATTTCACTTCATCTTCACCTGGCTGCGGCAATTCCCAGCTGGCAGGCCACTGTTTGAAACGGGTGAATTCCCCCATGTCAACAATGTAAGCCAATCGGTGTATGCGTCATGGAACTGCCTGCGTAATTGATTTAGTGGCTAGCACATTTTTCCAGCGTGCTGGAAAGCAGGCGGCAAGAGCAGCGTCCCCCTCCATTGATTTCGGGACAAGAAGCAGCTCAGATAATTGTTTCCTCACATTCTGAACCCCTCAACAATGTTGGTTTCGACTCGTTAGAAGCATCCCGGCTTGGCGTTCGTGAGAACGACATAGTTTCAGTCGCACCAGTCGACACTGGTCAGTCGAGCGGTCTACAAATATGGTAGAAGCAGTGCTAAACTGATAGCCATAGGCAGGAACTATCCAACCGTCGGAAACCTGGTTGCATTGGGAAAGAGAGAGTTGGTCGTTGAAGTGAAAGGCTCCCACGGCGTCGCCCGGTGCCATTTTCCTCGATTAGGTTTTTCGTTGAAGCCAGCTGCAAAGAGCCAACTTTGACATTATTTCTGTTATAGCCAAAATTGAATCAGAATAAATATATCATGATAGTCCCTGAGTAGCTCAACACGAGAATACGATAATTGAGTAGCTGAAGTATCTACTGCCCTCACTTATGATCCAATCCATATATTTGGTGACAACGCTCTTCAAAGGCTTTGACCATCTCTCCAGAAATTTGGCCAAAGAAAGCACTTGACACTGTTGCATGCAGAGGGTTCGCAAATGCATAGGCCAGATCCAAAATGACAAGTGTAGGTCGGTTTGTTCTGAATGGACTCGAACCAGTCGCAGAACGGACATCGGAAGTTGGTTTAAATGTCCAGGTTGTTTGAAGTGTTCTAAAAAGAGGGGTAGTTGAAGCTGCCTCAGCCTGCGGAATCAACAGCACGTCGGTTGGATACATGAAAAACGAAGGTGAATGGGCCCTTACATGCACGGATTCATAAGGGATACACGTCACTCTGCTCACGTAGCTTTCTACAAACGAATGGAACCCAACAGTTAGTTCTGCTTCCATGACGAGCTTACCACTCCCTGCTGGTTTTTCGGTAGCCGGAGAAATAATCCGTGATGAAGTGCAGAATGGCACAAAATGTGGATATGACGCGACATCCGACACAACGTTATACAGTTGCTCCCGTTCATAACTTTCGTGCCACGTTGAGCACAGTAGAAAACAACCAGTAGTGAGGAACGCACGGTAGTATTCTTTGCTCTTTAAATCGTTGAACTTCTGTTGGAGAAAGGAAAGGAAATTTGGGGAACGAGAATAAAGATCTTCGTAGAAGTGACGGCTTAATGAATCCACGGCCGATGTTAGAAAAGCAACACCGGGCCTCATAGGCTAACATGATAATGAAAAGCAAGTTGCGGTATATATTCCTATGACTTAATTGGGTTTTCCCCTTACAAATCTTCTGCCCATAGTTTGTCTCAATAATGTGCTGGTGAACTCAATTGTCAAATGCTCGGGACGAATGCCCAATCAATGGTAAAACATTCAATTGCCAAAAGATAGCAATGGTAAAATAAGTCGGGCAAACAGAACAAGCACTCTGGACATAAACACACGACAGTTAAGCAACAAAATCAGCATTTTCAGGGCAGTCTCTAGCAATCTAAGATAGACTTTAGCTCGGTGCTGTGAGATAGGAGTATAGCACAACTAACATGGCCTTCTTGTTGACATTTATAACATGTTTTATTCTTATTGGAATTGGCAGTCGATGCAGTATCGTTCACAAGTGCACCAGGAGCAGCAAGGCAATCCCTGGAACGTGCCATTAGTATGGCAAGACTCCCACAAAGAGAAGATACAAACCTTGCCATGTGGTTGGGTCCACCACAGCGGTAGCATTTGACGGGGGGGAGAGTGGATGTGTTCAATCCACGTCCCGGGGGAGGCGCACGGGAGGCAAATCCCCCTGTCCCCGTCGTTCCACTAGGACAGACACGAGCAAAATGTCCGAAACGACCGCAGTTCTGAAGAGTGAGGCATTCAAATGGATTCTTATAAAGACAGGGTTGTATACATAAGATACACACATAGCACTTCTGATTGCCCTGTACCCTTGAGCTGGGACATTCAGCTGAGGAGAAATGAGACATTAAAATCCACCGGAAGGGCCAAACAAACCTTGGATGTGCCCAACACCGCCACAGGAATAACACTGTTTCGCAGAAACAGTGCGTGGTGAAGGACATGCAGACGATTCGTGTCCTGGTTGACGACAATTGTAGCATAGACGTTGGTCTGACGAACAATTTTCGGCAATATGACCAACTAAGTCCCATTAGTATAGGAAAAACGGAAATCAGTAGAGTACATACGATTACCGCACTTGAAACACCCTTTCCTTGAAAATTGGAATGCCATTCTCAGAGCCTATCTTCTTCTGAACTAAAGAGAGAGACTATTTGAACATGTAGTAGAATGAAGATTAGGAACGAACCTCACTTCGCTTCTCCCTCTGCCGAGCTGCCACAAAACTTCTCTGCCACCTCCGTTAGACGAAGATGAGGGCTTTGGTTACGGGTGATGGGTTGGAGCTGTCTGTCCCAGGTGACTAAGATCTACTGTCTTGCAAAGAAAATAGCCTGCCCTAAATGACGGATTGTGGGAAGAACTTGCTAAACCAAGTTTCCATGTGGAAACTGTTTAGCCAGGGCTCGTTGACAAAATGACAAAATAAATCAGTTAATTTGATTTCCTCATCCAATACAGCATATGAATGCAAGTGTGGCTGTGTTCTGCTGCATCACCATTTCTGCTTCTTTCTATACTCCTTTCTACTAACCTTCATCATGTTCTCTGATGTAGTTCTATCCTATTTTTGAGTTTCTGTATGAGAATGATTGGTCATACTTCATGGATCCTGTGTTATGCCCTCCAGACCTCTAGCACTCAAGGTTCAACCCCTAAGCACTCCAACCCCTATCTTCGATGTTTCAACGTCTTCTTTGTTTATCTCTGTTTACCTTTTTATGAATACTCACTTTTACTGCCTCTTTGGACAGTGTTTCATCTGTAGTCAACATCACTGACTATTGCTTCAGGCTACTCTGGTCCCCAAGCATCCTTACTCATC
>KZ302226.1:0-30156 GCA_002554575.1 Amanita thiersii Skay4041 | reverse complement strand
TTGTCAGGTCGAATATCCCTCCAACACACATTGTTGTTTGAGGTACTTGTGCAATTACCATGTCATCAGGGAGAATTGTCCAAGCTTTGCCGCCATTAGACATGGTGAGAGTATAATTTGTATAACAAGATGGAATTAAAAAAAAAAAAAAAAAAAAAAAAAAACAATTGTGGCGGCAAAAACTGATTGATAGAAGTATTACTTACGAAAAGCATACAAGCCCCCTGAATTCTCAAGAACCTGAGAGCCAGGAATAGCGTTATATATAGCCTTCACATCATTTGTCGGACCGCCGATAAGGGTGGTTCCGGTGTCGATTGCAGATATCGCAGAATCCCCAGTAGTGATAGGTATGTTCTTTCCTTGTACAGTCACCTCTGCTACTTTTTGAGTATGCTAAACATGTAAAAAAAAATGGCCATAGCGTACGAGAGAGGCTGAGCAGCCAGAAAGTAGGAGTTGGGCCGATGACATCTTTGAATTCGATGTCACCAACAAAAAGATTAGAGTCTGTGCCTCCAAGAGTGAAAGTGCCGCCCGGTGCCTCATCGGGGGCATTAGAATCGTTTAACAAACGCCGCAGCCAAAATGACATTTCGGGGGCATCTAACTGATTTGCTTCTATCAAAGCTAACCAGAAAGGTGTGGCACGTGTACGTGCAAGGGGCCCAAACGCAAGTCCAAGAATTCCTGATAATGTTCCATCTAGGAAGTTGTCGGAAACGTCATCAACAGACACTGATAGATTGCGATTAGCCAACGGTGTATGGTCAAGTAAATGTTACCCGCTCACAAAATACTTGTTGTTGTATTGTAAATTGAGACATGGTTACGGTATCTCTAGCAACAATTCCGGAGACCTCTCCAGACCCATATGTAAGCTTGACTCGCTGGTGATCACCCGATGGCATAGTGGCAAATTCGGCGGTGCTTGACTGCTGAGCATGGAAGAATGGAATGGTTCTCCCGCAGTTCTGACATGAAGAATCAGCAACCCATAAATCGGATGATCCAGTGTCAAGCACGACATTCAAAGTTTGCGGCCTAGGAAATTTTTCGAGAATGGTAAGCAACACAAAATTTGTTAACCCATAGAAATAAAGAAGGAACAAGAGAAACACACGGAGTACCAAAGTTCATAGGAGCAAAATATGTCGAATCATGACCCTTGGAAAGATGTAATTGAACAAAGGGATATTGAGTGTATGAAAAATGGTACATACCTGGTTAGTGATTTGGATATTTTCGGAACTTGCACGCCTTGATGCCGTACGAAGGGCATTTGCAAGAGGAAAACCATACTTGAGTCTCATGCGGTCCGCAGCGGCAATGTAGAATGTGAGGTTCCTGTTCAGAGTGTTGCGACGGGCAAGTGGGATGTGAAGGGGATCAGCGGCAGTAGAGAGAGAGATGAGGGGAAAGAGAGATAATAGAAGGGGCGAGAAGACCATGGTAGTGGTGTGGAAGGCTGAGAGTATCAAAGAGGGAGTGCAGGAAGGGAGCGAGGTGAGCCTGCCACCTTAAAGGAGAGAACAAACGGGGCAGCACCAATGGACACCGTGCGACCTCCGCAGCAACCGCATGACTTGTTAAGCTCACTAACACATTTTATAATAAAAATCTTCAATGCCAACTTGTGATATCTGTTCATCCAATCAATCAAAATATACTTGTTCGACTTGCTTCATTCTCTAGTTCGTCTTCCATCTTTCCTCTTCTTCTAGGGCTTGATCACCGAATTGAACATTTAGCTGTTCTGTTCCATGCTACAAGCAGCACAAGGGTGAGGTGCTCTTGTGTTCCATTATCAACGTGGGTTTTCTGATGAAATGCAGAGACAGATTGTCAGCCACAGCCATCCGAGGCGGTTGCTGCCTATTCGTCTCCATCTACTCGTGAGGCGCTGCGACCGCTGACGTCACTTAAATGGCCATACGCCCCCGAGGAATCAGCTTACCCCGATCCCCTTAAGCGAGATGACCCAAAAGCTCTTCAGCTTCCGCAGTACGAAGCAATCGGTTCCTATCATTCTACCTTCCCCACTTATATACTATCTCACCCAACACACATACAGCTACTTCTCCTTCCATTCGTGCATTTCTTGCTTCCCATCCGAACCTTCCTGCACTTCTGACATCAATAGACAAACTCAAGGGCGTGGAACGTGAACGGGCTTTGTCAAAGGCATTGGGTGTAACTGCTTCTGACATGTCTTTTCAAGCACAACCCTCCGTATTGAGTGAAGACGTGCTGGCTCTTAGAGAGTTTGCCGAGGTAGTTGAGGCAGCGGTCAGGGGTGATAACACATCCGCCCTGGGCCTCAACTGGGGAGATGATTCCTAACCGACTTGGCAGGTGTTGCCAACGCCAAGCTCGCATCGATTGTGCACAGTAACACTACATCTCTGGCCTTTTTGGAGTTTTGGTCAAGATTTGGCTATTAAGACATTTATATAGAGTTAGCCCTACAACTAAACAGTCTCGAGATGGTCCCTGTTTTCCAGATGGTATAAATTTATGTAAATGCATTAGGTATAAATACTCTAGAGGCGCCTCGAAATCCTCAAATCACACAAGACACCAGCTTTGCGCGTTATCATGACCACTGTTCATGCTGTACACTGTAGACCAGGCTTCAGCATGCCGATCGCGGCTTTGTGTTGGCTCACAGCGAGGACAATAAAACAGTGCCAAATCATATGCGATCCTAACAACCATCAGCATCAGGCTTGTAATTTATTGGAGACGCATACCCAAACCAATATTATCCAAAGATGCTCGTAGTCGTTCAGGAAGAACGCGTTCCGGAAAGTGCGCTGCGTAAAAGAACAAGCCAACAAGATAGGAAATAAGGGAGGGGACAACAGGCGCTTGATCAAAGTGTGAGTAACCGGCCAGTAACCAAGCCGTAGACACTTACAGATGAAAGAGTACACTTCTCGAGGTGTATGAAGTAGCGATAAACCTGCGAGGGGAGCGATTGAAGACAGAGCCATCGCCAGAAAGAATGCAATGCGATAGTGCTGTAGAACGAGATGTAAATCCTGTTCTTGTCCTTTGGAGCTATCTTACTGACCCTATATCGACGTTGATTGAACCAGTCCATAAACGGAAGTACATTGCCTGCGAGACCAGTGAGGAAGCAGAACCACAGAAAAACGTGGCCTCTTGTAGGATAGCATTGGAAGCCGTAGTACACTACCGTGCCAACAGAAGCACTAATTAACCTAGTAAAGCGTCAAAAGCTATCGTATAAAAGGAGCGCAAATACTGACCATCCAATTCCCACATAGTCTGCTCTAGCACACAACAACATACTACGGTGATGTGCACAGCCAGACATTGTATGCCATAGTGCACTGCAGAATAGGCAGAGAAGGGCGAAGGTCATAAATAGAAGTTCTGGAGTTTCGATTGTCTGGCGACCAATGTATGAGATTGTGTTGATTCCCCACACAAGAAATGGGATCAAGTGAGTATGAATATTGACTAGTGAATCAAGGTCAGAAGACGAGCGTGTCTAGGTGAATTGAATACCAACGAGTTTCATTATGAAGGGCGAATACAGAAAGTAAAATCATGGGCCACTTTTCTATAGGTATAAATCTGCTATTGAATAAACATTCAGAGCATCATCGGAGGAAGCTCAAAACCTACCTATAGCCGTGGGTAACGAAAGGATTGTTCCTCCATGGTTGAGGTAGATCTGAATATCTAATCAAGCGTACACCTTGAAAAGATCTTTTGACGGCGTTGGCAACCTCCAGAGCAGCCTTTTCGAATAATTCCTCTCCTTCTATGACATCTTCTATAACTTCCGAGACAACTTCTGATGCCAGCAATGCCTCTAATAAATCTGACAACAGTGTATTGGGAGCAAGTGACGTGGTGCTGAGGCCTGCTTGGACCTCAACGGCGGTCAGGTGAGAGTGAAGAGTTTTGAGACGGTCTGAGAGCGTTGGTATATAACTTAAGGGCTGACGAAAATCTATGTCGTTGATACGGGAGCGCACATCATCGAGTTTGGAACGAACATCAGAAAGACCAAAGTCCGGGAGGTGCGACCGAACGTTTGATAATTCTGGGAGGAGGGGCATATCTGGTAAATGCGAACGTACATCAGGGATTTCGGGAAGATGGAGGCGTACGTCTGCCAGACCGGAAACATCGGGAAAGTCTGGGAAACGAGATTTTATGAAGCCCTCCATATCGGCCAAGTGGAGCTCTGGTAGATGCGAGCAAACCTCTGCTCGTATGCCTTGAAGCATATCAAGAGTGGTCCTAGCCCACTGTCTTGCCTCTTCCATTTTATGCTCACCCTTGGCCTTCCATGTCTCAAAATATGGAGACTCGAGCTCTGTTAGTCTCCGTTCGATGTCAGCTAGGTAGTAAAGGACAAGCAAGCGAAGAGAAGCAAGGGTGTGAGTGGGAGAGGCAGAAGACAAGTCGAGGGCCTCGAGAGAATGTGGCAAAGGTTTGCATAGTTGTAAGCGGACTTGACGTGCAGCGCTCGGGGAGGAGAGGTGGCGGTCGTGGCGACGGGAACGGATGTCAGACACGCGACTGGAGGGAAGAGCGGAAGGGTTGTGCTGAATAGTAGTAGTAGTAGTAGTCGCAGTAGTTGTTGACATGGTGAAAGGGAGAAGGGTAAGACAAAGAGAGGGGAGGAGAGGGAGGAGAGGGAGCGGAGGAGGAAGAGGCTATGATTGCACTTGATGCCAAAATCTCCATAACCGTCCGTTACTACTCCGTTACTACTCCATCACGTGATTCTTTTATTAGGGAATGTCTTCACTCCCAAAACTGCTTGTAGTTGGTCTTGGAAATCTACCCTTTCCACAGACTCGTCATAGGTGCTTGTTGTACTGTATCTATCAACTCATTATATCGCCTGACTTGATTCTAGTGTTGGCCAGTTGATTGTTGATTCGCTTGCATCAAGATTTGCCATCCGCATGTCTGCTGATCGACCAGGTTTTACAGGGCACCGAATAGTTAATATTCAGGACTCCCTTGTCTCCCTAACCCTTTTCAAATCTAGTAACGCGTCGATCTACATTCTATTAATCATCCGTTTATTTAACATTCCATTCCAGAGGCCCTCATGAATGTCTCTGGTCCATCTATAGCCTCCATATATCGTAAAACACTTTCATCACCAACCTCAATGATTGTTATTGCCGATTCACTGCAACACCCCATGGAAAATCTCTCAGTCAAACTAGGTGGGTCCGCCAACGGACACAATGGCATCAAGAGTATAATAGCTGCACTGGGTGGGGAGATGCGCTTCTACCGTTTTCGTGTCGGTATCGGGCGGGACGCGACTGACGCGGCAGAATACGTCATGCGTAAACTCTCCTCCCACGAGCGTCAATTTTGGTCATGCGAAGGCCTCGATAAAATAGTCTCTGAAATCGCGACAATTGCCGGCAAAACCAGCTGATCCATATCAGCCTTCTTCATCCCCTAAGCTTACCCGGTGACGCTCCCCGCCATAGCTCCGTTATTGCAGCTTCTAGTTCTATACCTCCCACAGGTATCTCGCTTGCTCCCTGGGCACATGTATATTACCTTTCATCTTGACCGGTTCAACAATAGATGTGGTCACGCGTTATGAATCAATCCCCCCCTTGCATAATTATGTGAACATGCCAGCACTTCTCTCTCATAACACCATGTGCTTCACTCTTTGCTATTCCGTAACACTAGAAGATAAAAAGGTGGAATCAGAGAATCCATTTCCGTCATCCCACTATGCTATCAGTGCATTCATTAACCAAGTGGCTTATTCTCAGTAATTTGCTGGCCTTTACGGCTGCCCAGCCCTCCCCCAAACAGCAAAAAAGGATTTCAGACGCCATTCGGAATGCATCCCAACAGAAACCCCTTGATTATACAGCATTTGTGAACCCGTTCATTGGTACAGGTAAATTGCACAGCTATTTATCTTGAGCAACATAAATCTCGTGCCATCCCCCCCCCTCCAGATAACTTTGGTGATGTATGGTAAGCACATGTAATGCATTCGTTGGACAGACACCGAACGCAATAGCCCTGGAGCGTCCATCCCCTTCGGAATGGTAGCTGAACATTTCAAAGCTGGGCATTACCTAAATTCTGATACCTTATTATGTAGGTCAAATTCTCCACTGATATGACTGGATATGCACCCGCTGGTAAACTGCCCTTGTCAACTTGCTTCATTCACAACTCAAGTTACGTAAGGATATGTTGCGGATCCTACCCAAAAAATAAGAGGACTTAGTCCTTTACACGACAGTGGAACTGGCTCCTCCCTTGGTTAGTAATCTATTCATTCTGAACACATCGTGCCCAAACTCAAGTCTTCTAGGGACCTACGGCAATTTTGAAATCATGCCACTCCTCTGCCCCAATGGATTTAATACATGTGCAACCAGACTAGACGATCGAGAACGTCTTCGTCAACCTTTCACAGATGGTAAACTATAAATCCCCACAGGTGGAACATGTGATTAAGGAAATAAATATCTAGATGCTTCCCCTGGGTATTTCACGTTAACCTTGGACAATGGTATTAAAATGGAGGCGACGCCCACACGCCGTGCAGGATTGGAACGGTTCACGTTCCCAGCCAACTCCAAACCTTACTTTGCTTTGGACTTGGCGAACGACCTTCCAAACTCCTTCGCTGGGGGCGAGCTAAATATTGATCCCGAGAAAGGAAGAATTACTATCGGTGGTCGATGGGGCTCGAGGTTAGTGTCTATCGCATGAGCACGAAGTTACATTTACACGCTCTCTAGCTTCGGTCCCTCAAGATTTAATTACCAGGCATTCGCGTGCTATGATCTCCTGAACGGTGGAAGTCAAAGCCTTGATGAATTTGGGGTCTGGACAGCTGACAAGTATGTTTTGTGTGCCTAATGCTTCAAATCTCTCCTTATTAGCTACATTGTAGCTTTGGACTGGATTCTAAAGGTCTTGGACTTACTCATCTCAATTTGACTCTCAACCTCATTGGTGGCGTCTATCAATCTGGAGCGCTCTTTTCCTATGCTGGAAAGCCCCGGGAGATCGTCATCCGTGTAGGAGTCTCCTTCAAGTCCGTAGATCAGGCGTGTGCCAATGCTGAAAATGAAGTTGGTGGTTCGACCTTTGAAGATATCATGAACCAAGCAAGGTCACTTTGGCAAGAGAAGCTCAGCAAGATTGAAATAGACGTTTCAAATACCCCATCAAATGTCACGGAAATGCTGTACTCTTCTTTATATCGTACTTTTTTGACACCGGTATGGCGACTTATTTTCCGTGTATTGTGGGCTATAACCTTGCTGTAGAACAATGCGACAGAAGAAACCCAGGGCTTGTTTGCTGATACAACGTCATTCTACTTTGATTCATTGTATTGCAGGTATGTTCAAGTAAAATATAACTATGGGAATCCAAGATTAATTTGGGTGCAATTGGAGCTGGGACACTGTAAGTTCGTTCATATGATCAAAAGCAACTTCAACTAATGATTCATGAATAGTTCAGGACATTCTATCCACTTCTTGGGCTTCACTCACCTGTGGAATTTGCGCAGATCGTGGACACTTATATTGATGGTTGGCGTAAGAATGGGTGGATGCCCGAGTGTAGAGCTAACAATCTACCCGGCTGGACGCAAGGAGGTAAATGTCTGCGCATGGTATACAATGCTGTACTGAAGGTGACTTTGTCAGGCTCAAGTGCAGATAATATTGTGTCACATTTCGCTGTTAGTTACCACAACGAAGCAAGTCAACTTGGTGTCAATCTGGAGGAACTATATGCTGCCCTGGTGACAGATGGCGAGGTGAACCCACCAGAGTGGAATATTGAAGGTCGGCAAATCAATGTGTATAAGTGAGTGACAGGCTTCTCTTGTAATACGTCGTCTATATCCCTAAATCCCCAGAACGTTTGGTTATGTGCCGTTTGCTGTATTGGACGTCTCAAGCACTGGAAGGCAGACAAGGGAAGGAAGTCGGACACTAGAATACGCATTTGAAGATTTTGGCATACGCCAGGTGGCCCAGCTGCTTGGAAAGGATGACGATGTGACTAAATACACGAACCGTTCTTTAGTAGGTGATTGAAAATTAACATGACTGGTTGCTGATAGCCTGCAAGTCGTACCGCAGTGTCTGGGATCCTAGCGTTGTCAGTGATGGGTTCAAAGGTTCGATCAATATTGCTGATACGGATAAAATGGAGATCAACCCGGATACTAGGATTTTCCCAGAAACGCTTTTCAAATGGAAGCTTTGCCTTTACGGATCCCAAGGATTGCTCGCCGAAGGACAGGAACGATACTCGACCTTGTTCCTTACAATCGACGAACGTAAATGGTTTCTATGAATCTTCGTCTTGGGAATACAGCTGGTGGGTGAAGCTAGCATTGTCATGAGTTACTTAATAACGCGTTACAAAATGCAGGTATGCTCCTCATGACACCGCTCATCTCATCGAGTTGATGGGAGGAAACGTGAGTACAGCCCATCCCATGGCCACCGACGTTAATTCTTGCTCTCTAGGATACGTTTATTAAGCGACTTGACCACTTCTTTGATGTATGAAAATATCTTTGTACTTCACACAAGCACTAATTGAGAGGGATCCCATCAACAGGCTGGGTATTATCTTGCTGGAAACGAACCATCATTCCAGGTTGGTTAGAGTTAGATTGACTTCTCCGATTAATGAACGGCTGTGTTACTATCAATGCAGACACCAATTGGCTACCATTACGCAGATCACCCAGCCAAGTCTATTGAAAGAGTTCGAGATGTCGTCTTCTCCAACTTTGATATCAGTAAGTTTTACTACTTGATATTCCTCTTTTACATTAACCCGATGTCGTTCCACAGCGCCTGCGGGATTGCCGGGAAATGATGACCAGGCTGCAATGGCGTCGTTGTTGAGTTTCCATCTACTCGGACTTTATCCCGGTGAGCATAGCACATGCATTGTCACTAGAACTGGCCTAAACACTTGACTGCAGTGCCTTCTACAACACAATATCTGGTGCTTTCACCATTCACACCCAAATACACTATCCACAACACATTTCTCAATGTCTCCACGACAGTCACGACAGTCAATTACGATCCAAAGTCAGTCCGGAAAGTCATTCCGCCCGGTACAGCAGCCTACGTGGAGAGTGTGACAGTAAATGGTAAAAATTCTTCTCGTTGTCACTTTGACTTTTACGACGTATTTCGGGTGGGTGGCGATGTTGTGATTACGTTAACGGCGGACAAGGAGCGTGTCGATAGCTGTGAAGGTTCCTTACCCGAAAGTATATCGACGGGAGGATTTGCGAGTGCTCGATGAACGACGAATATAATAAGGTATATAATAACAGCACATAAATAAAGAATATGGAATACTGTTACACTATGTATATACAATCTGACAGCCCAGATCACAATGAGAGAATACGGAGAAATCCAGAATTACTTGAAAATTGTGAGTAACCGAAAGTTGGATGGCTGGGTGCGTAGTTCCAAACCCAGCCTGTATTTAGCTTAGTCAGTGATAAGGCAAAATCTCAAATATATAGGACGTACTCAGCTGAAATATTCCTGATGAACTGCTTCTGAGTGTTCCCACCTTGCTTGACAGTCGCGACTAGGAATGACACGCTCGCGTCAGTTGTACTTGGCCTGAGGAGGGTTTCTAAAGACTTTGTCACGACGTCTTCTAGATCTGGCCTCTCCTTCGCGCTGCTGACGTCGACGGATCCCTTCAACTTTGCTCCTTGGCCATTTTCTAGTTGAATCAATAGTTAGTTTTATGATTTGGTCAAGCACACTTAGTGAAGAGACGTACTTTTGAGATAACGAGCCTCGGCATCATTTGAAAGCCTCGTAAGTTTCTTTTCGAGGGCTTTCACGGTTACCCTAGCTTCGTCAACCAGCTTGGTATTTCCAGATGTTGATACCCGGTTGTATTTTTTTGTTTCCTGGTCGAGCTCCTCCCTGACCTCCTTTATTCGCTTATGGAGTCTAGCCAGTTGGTGAAGGCAAGACAAGCTTTCAAGTCCGAGATCTGTATAATCACTTTCCTCCGATGTGGTTGAAGCAGCCTCATGACCCTCGCTTGCCTCTTGTTGGCGTTCCTGTTCCTGCTCAGGAGACTGTAACTGCTCGCTGGGCTCCGCCTCTTTTTCTGGTGGTTCATCTGCGCCATTTTGTTTTACATCTTCTGTCAAAGGATATGTATCTTGAGCCTTTGTGTCATCAGCAGCACGGGCTTCAAAGCTGTCAAATGCTTGTGTGCCATAGGGATCCTGATATGGCGGTGGATGTTCTGTATTTGGTGAAGGTTCAGAATCAAGAGGTTTACCAGAGTCGAGCCCTGAGTCCATCTTTTGTATCGATTTCTGAGTCCCTTTAAGACGGGGCTCCTGGGCTAGCTGAGGTCGCAACTGTTCATTTTTGTCTGTGCGGGGTGGTACGGGTTGTGGAGGGGGGGATGGGGCTTTATGTGTTAAGGTTGCCTTTTGTTCTTGCTCTTTTCTAGGGAGAGGCGGAGGTTGCTCCTCAGCTGACACATCACCCTTGTTGACTTTTTCCCAATCATCAGGGAAATTTGCGTCGTAGTCATCGGGAATAGTCCTTATATCAGCAGTTAAAGGCCGACGTATATCGTCTTCGTGACGCATATGCTCAAATGGATGCGTAGAATCTGTAGGAGTAGGAAGCGCAGCAGGTCGACGTTGTGGTGTTGTCTCTTCCGCGCTTTTCTGTTTTGTGTCAATGTATTCAAGGATAGGTTCATCTGGAATGACGTTTATATTAACCGTAGAAAGAACCTCTGAAGGACCCTCTGATAGTGGGGAGGAAACGTTGCCATCGTCCACATCCTGTATCATAGATGTAGCCTCTGACACGTTATCACTGATGGGCCGTAGCTGAATAGGAAAGTTTGACTGCCCTCGCCTCGGAAGTGTCGAAGTACTATCATACAACCCGGAACTATGGAAATCGCGTCGACGATATTCTGGAGAGCCGGCTTGCGTGATGGTATCCGTATCCGATTCAAATGAACCTGGGACGTGGCGTTTTGAAGGCGGTCTAATGGGCGCAGGGAGAGGGCTGTTGATCGCTTGGGTGACAGTAGTTTCACTGTCGCTAAGGGCTGTGGCGACCTGTGGCGGAGAGAAGCGTACTGTGCGAGACCTTGGGAAGAGGGCTACTTTGGGCATAGAACGGGAGATATAATACAGATCACGGCGAACACGTCTCCAGATGCGATGAAGCCCAGCATCGACCCAGAGAGCTGGGGCGATATCCGCGAGAATGACGCCAAGACCAGTCCATACGATAATTAGGACAAGGCGTGGGATGCTGTCGACGAAATAAAAGTCGAGGAAGAGACGAAAGGCATAAGGGATGAATGGGTCGAAAGAATTTGGGGTCTTGTTGAGGAAATGGGACAGAACAACACCCTCCCACAAGCCAACTAGAGTGCCTGTTAGTTTGAAATCGCAGCGACCGACGTAGGAGACGACGTAGCGCACGGCGAGGCCGAGGGCGACACCAAGGATGTGGTCCATGTTAAAAGAATTCAATTTCTCACACTACGGGTATGTTATTATGTCTGTCTTCCTCAGTCTCCTTCGTCCCCCATCCCACCTCCTCAGATATTCCTCTGTACGTTCTCCAAACACCTCACACCCTTCAAAGAATCCTTTCGGTAGCCTGTCTTTCCTTTGCTCCCACGGCTTCACATCCACACTCTCACACCGATCCAAACACACCAAGATCATTCCAAAACTATAGGCATCAGCTAGAAGCGGGTCCTTGCATTCGCCTCGAAGTATTTCTGGTGCCGAAAACGGCCTCGTTCCCGGATGTATTTGTTCTACCCGTCTAACCTTAGTTGGCGTTTGCTGTGGAGTCTTGCGAGGAAGGTGTGCGAAGGGGTCCACCGGCTCATCGTCTGGCGAGGAAAATTCCGAGTCCATAGATACGGAGCGTCCAAAGTCCAGCAGCTTGATGGTGTTGGAGGGATGTGTAACCTGAATGTTGAGTAAGGAAAGATCCCCATGACTAAGTCTGTACGAGTGTAGATGCGTCAGTCCATCCAGGAGCTGATTGTGATAGTCAACCTTTTCGTGTCTCGTCAGTGCTGGTCTGGCTATCACAACATCATACAGCGTCCGTCCTTCAATGTATTCTAGCACCATTCCTACGTTTTCCAGCGATCCGAGAAATGCACATATGTTTCTGTGACGTGCTAGAGTGGTGTACACTCTCAGCTCGGCAAGGAACTGTACAGTCACATCTGAAGCATTTGATTGCAATTGGTCGTTAATCTCCAGCTGTATGACATTGGGCTTTTTCACAATACATTTGAACAGCTCGGATGCCGAGCCGTACGCACATGGAATCAGACTTGCTGTTGGATTAGGGGGAGCGCTATATGCTGTCGGCGTTGGGAAGGAGAATATTGATGTCGGATGACGGGGTGGGTTATAAATGGGCGATGGGGGTGGGGTTTCTAGCTCCTTGTCAGGTTGGTGATGCACCTGATCCGCCCCTTGGTTATATACCTCGTACACTGGCTGAACAATAGTTTCTTCCGACGACGAAAATGAGTTGGAAGACTGCGCTTTCTCCTCTTCTTCGTCCATTTCCACTAGTGGTATCCATAAAGGGTTCAGAGACAATTGCATTGGATAGATAGAATGCTACGACATACCCATCCACCAATTCTTCTTTGATGTCAAGGTGATGCGCTTAACATGCATGGTGCCTTTTGGAATCGCACGCACGGGCTGAGGTGCTGCAAGAGTAGGGGTCCGCTGGTCATTGGGGGCAGTAGAAAATGAACGGGTGTAATTGGGACGATAAGCAGGCTGCATATGTTGTTGGAGAGATATGGATGAGTGTATCGATAAAACAGACCGGGGCACATTTGATTGCCTGATCTCAATTGAATGCTGGTAATACAAGTAAACGGTAATCTATCTTATCATCCATTCATTTAGTCATTACTTTACGTTAATAACCCTATTAATATATCTAAATGATACCTAAAAGTCCACAAACGAGTGTTATGGTGTAAACCCACACCGTATCAGTTGTCCATAGTCCGCAATGTGTCCATCAATAAATCAAGAAAAAAAAGGGTATCACCGTCCAAGCACAATGACCGTCAAGAAGCATATCCACAATAAAGCGCTTGTTTGATAAGATGCCCGAGCAGAAGAATGAGGGTTACCTGAGGAAGGAGTATTGGACGAGTCAGGATCTACAGCCTGTACCATCACTGACGCTGGTAGACTTTGGACAGCCTGTGCCTGTTGCTTTCCAAGTTGACCAGACCCAACCATAACTTGAACCCCGACAGAAGGTACACCCTTCACAACGACGAACAAGTAGGCAGGTCCTGGTGCCAAAATTGCAGGATTTGGAGGGAGTTGCTGTACATGCAGAATCGCCTTTTTGTCGTTCGTGCCACCAGTATAAGTTGAATCCAATTGCACGAAGCGTTGGCCCATATTCTAAAACGGGAGTATCCTTACAATCTAGTCCATGCTCTAGAACAAAACATAACGCACCATAGCATGGGTCGAGAAACCTGGTCTAATGACAACGACGGTAGCAGTTTGAACATTGTTGACGTCTCCGAAAAGGTCATCCGCATCAAGTTTGATATCGAAGGATGGGCCACCATACGACAGCTGAGATGGAATTCCAACTGGCTGTGGTCTTCGTTCATTATAGTAAGACGGGTAGAACCTTTCTGTCCGGTATTCTGTTGGATATTCAATCCCCTCACCGACAGTATAGTCCGCATTGGGATTTGAACCAGACACAAAGACAGACCCTAGAGCTGGTGAGTGAATGATTTCAGATTCAGTTAGCTCCAGACACACCATCAGGAAGTAGAAGTGCACTTGAATGGTACATTCGAGGAACAGCACTTGGAGATAATCCATCCCTTGACCAGCGCTGACCTGCGGGCGCATTTGGATCATAAATCGCAGGAGTGAGCACGGGTCTATCTGCAAACGATTGTCCAATAGCCCATGAATTATTACCATACCCTGCGGTACCTAGAAAGTGAAGGTGGCATGTTCAAAACAGTCTTGTGACATGATAAATTCAACTTACCCATGCGAGCACCATTCAAAGCCAAAATTTTGCCATTTGGTAGAGCTACCAGACTCACCATGCTCCGTGATTCTGGTAATGGATCGTCCTCCGTGTATGACCCAGAAACATCTGGTGTCAGTCGAACACAGGACGCAGATGATGGCTGATTCACAACAATGAAGTTTTGATCATACCACCTGATTAAAAACCATTAAAAGTGGCACATTAAGTCGTGAGTAAGATACATACTGGTTGTTGGGCACATTGGAACCCCCACAGAATAGCACTGTAGCAGTGTATTTGTTGGCAGGTGTAAGAGGAAGCATAACTGTCCCTGCACTCGCAGGATAAACGCGCACAGCATCCGGAACATTGTCAAGCGCTGTCTCTTTGTTAGCCTTGTGATCAAATAGCACTGTCTCCCAATTTGACTGGATGAGCAATTTGCCAGATGGGAGCAACCATGTCAAGGGATACAGATTGGCAGGTAATGTGCGGTGCAGTACATCCAGATAGACAGGAGCGCCTTTACTTGGGAAGAATTCGTATGTCGGGTTATCCTGGCCGGGATCGTTGACATAGCCACCATTCCTGCAGCCACCAATCTTAACCCGTTGTCAGCACACCGATGACTCAAAGTGAAATGCTCGGAAGACTCACAATGATAAGAGTTCCATCCTCAAGCGTCTCACTATAGGTTTGATAAGGATTTTGAGAACGATTCCCATGGTCAAATAATTACTCACACTGTTGGATACCAGCGCTGATCTGATGGTTGGGGAGAGATAATCCAGTCACATTTCCCATCATCACAAGGGGTGAATAAGCTGTCATAAGGTTAGAATGTGAAGGGATAGTCGGCGATGGAACGTATATATACCGTATGCTGTGATAGTGGATGAGCGCTTTTACTACCTGGCGGAAAGATGAAGGATGCTTACGAGTTTCTTCCATCAGGGTCCTCGTAAGGAGGACCACCATTCTGACTTTCTGCTGGAAGACCGCCCCAGGTGACTGCTTGATTTCCACCGACATTGACCCATGTTCCATTGCCCATAACGTTGCCACCCTGTAATCCGCTCGCTTTAATGAGGGTGAAAGGTTAGATGGATGTCATGACTGACTGCACAGAAAGAATTTGTGACGACATCCATTGGTCGCTGAGCATCCGACCCTAGACGCCATTCTGTCGCGCAAATCTTTAGTAATCGCGTAAAAAAACACGTTAAGGTGGACTAACCAGAGGCCCATGCAGGGTGTCCGTTTATCTTCGTGGGATTATTTTCAACCTTGTCGATGAAGTAGACTTTGTCAGGGCTTCCGAGGAAGAGCTGAGATTATTATAATTGAGTGGGGCTCTGTGGAGCAGGAAGGTTGATTTTCTCACCTGCTGTGCGCTTACGAGACTTTGACCGACGACCTCAAATTTGCCAGGGTTCCCAGGCTTCGATGGTTGACCGGGGGGTGGCAATGTAGCTTGAGCGTCAACAAATATGCCAAGGGGAAATAACAGGCACAAGGGGACCAGTAGCTGTGACCACGGGTCCAACATTTAACGGAAGTGATGCAGATAAAGAGTGGTGGGGGGACCCGTGCGAGGGAAGACGAGTCTTTAAAAAGACAAAAAAAACCTGGTAGGAATGAGGGAAGTGTTGGACCGAAAGGCACGCGCTAGATAAGTTGGTAGGACGGAATGTTCAGGACCGATAGCTCGTATCATTTTAAGAGAACCAGAAGGATCGGAGATCTGTGTAATTGATGTTGGAATTGTGGGCGACACGAACCCGATGTGCTGTCTGCGGGATGTGTCCGAATCATGTTACCTTGTCTGAGAAAAGCGTCAAACTCTGATCAGTGAATAGCACAAGGCCAAGTCACATGAAGATAAGTGCGTCTACAACATCAAGGCACAGGTATTTGAAAAGAGTGAAAAACCCTCTGTAGGGTATGAGGGATTAGGCAGTTGCCAGGTTCGCCGATGGTACATACGGATTGCCGAAGTGCCGGAGAGAGAATGAGGACGGCGAGTGGTAGCAACAATCTATTCTAGTTCCCGTGGATGTGAATATGGTATGTCGTGCCCAACACCATGTGCCGGAAAGGCTGACACAGACCCTAAAACAAAAAAAAAAACAAAAAAAAGAGTCGGAACAAGACAGATTGGGGATAGAATGTCTAAGCTTGAACGGGCAAGGTGCCAGTGAGTACGGAACCCGGAGATGTCGATGTGCCTTGAGTGGCGGTGAATATGAATAATGACGCGTCTTTTTTCTTTTTCATCCCCCCCGCAATCCTTACTTTTATGCACCTTACAGTATGTACAGCCCGCATACAGCCCGCATACATCCCCTTTACAGTACACCTCCCACATATCTTGTCCTGTTTCTGATTTTACATTACAACTCACTCCGTCCACAACTCCAGCTTTGCGGTAGTTTTGTATCACTCGTACAGTACAATGCTGACTGCATGTTTCAGAGCAGGGCACAGGGTATCCTTCCCCTATTTGGTGCTCAAGTTAAATTTTAAGACGCGTCCGGTACTGGGTGGCGTGGCCGCGGCGGCGCTACGATAGTCGAGACCATCCTTGTTTTGTTTATCACCATGCATGCCACACTCGATGTCTATGCACTGAAATGTATGTGTGTTGTGCCACAATTAACATCTCAGTTTACATTGACATTCATAGCTTTCACAAAGGCTCTCCTGTGTCTATCCAAATATGGTGATGAGGTGTCATTCCGAGCCTCCTCCACTTTCCTCACTCTTTCGGCTACCAACTCTTCTAAATCCGCCTATTGCCATTTCCGATTTGCCAAGGCCTTCTTTTCTCGCTACCGTCTTGATACAGATGACGATACGGATGTATCAATTGGTCAGGTATCAACCAAGGCGAGTTGCACCTTTACGATCCAATCTCAATACTCACTTAACGTGGGCTCATAATCGCTAGTCTCTTCTATCAATTATGAAGCACAGGACAATCGAGAAATCGGTGGAGAGGTGTGAGATATCCATCTCAGATCAGCCCAATGAGGATGCGGATGTCGCTGTGGATAAGAGTAACATTGAAGGCAAGCTTATTGTTCGCTTGCATTGTAAACATGGTTCGTTCTACCCCTTTTGCACTCATCGGATCTATAGTCATGTTCAGGACCGTAGGTGTTATCAAGACCCACCGTCTGCTACTCATGACACCGGGCCCCACTTTGGTCCCTCATACTACTGACCAATCCATAGAATCACAACTAGTCATTGGTCCTAGAGCCCTGAAAGAGATGATTGAGCACTTTCCTGCTGCCAAAGGAATAAAGTCGGATCCCCAGCTCACTTGGACCTTTGCAGAAACAGAGGTAGGTTTACGAAGCCTGGACACAAATCTTGACGCAAGAGGTTTGTTGTATGTGTCTGCATTATACTTTTCTGAAATATTCTATCAAGGTAAAGGTCAACTTTCCACGGAATTGACCATCAACGCTAGTGAATTCGACGGGTACTCTATTCATGCACCACCGATTACCCTATCTTTCCACTTGCGCGAGTTCAACGTATGTTCTTCCTTCGACTGCGTCATATTATTGCACCTGTCTCGTCTTTAGGCTACGGTTGCTTATGCGGATGCAATGAATGTGTCCCTCCTGCTTCGATTTACTGACTCAAATTCACCTCTGTGTATTGAGATTGATGGTGAAAGTGATAGTTTGGCGACTTTGTTTGTTATTTCAACTAGTCAAGTACATGGTGCGCCTTCTCGCGCAACGCCAAAACCAGTGAACAATGTTCTCTCTGGTTCCAAACGGGAAAGAGACAATAGTTCTACTCCTGCTGCCTCGAGGAAGCTTATTAGGGCTGCACAGCCAATGGAACATACTATTAAAGCCGAATGCAATATGCGGTTATACTCGCGGACACCAACCCCTCCCATCCCTCGCAATCTCCTGGCAAGCAACCTGAACCTACATCCAACACGAGATAATATTAGTCAGCATGCCTATGAAGAATCAGAACATTCGCATCCATTGTTTTTACCGTCCCCGCCTTGTCATACAAATGCCATATCCCATCGAATGGAGTATGATTTCATTGCTGGAGGTGCTGTTGAAAACCTCTCAAGCTCATTTCAATATATAGAGAACAAGGCGTCTGAACATACTAGTAATAATGCTGGTATTCTGAAAGAATCGGAGATGGAACCCACACAAGATGGTAAAGAAAGATTCAAGGTCAGGAATCTTGCGACGCATATCATATGTAATTCAACCATATCCCCAGTTTCTCCCTCTGTTCCGAGATTAATGATACCAATGCGAACGACACCTACTATCAATATCAAGAAAAGATAGTCAAAGAACTATAAGAATAGGTCATCATTTAAGTCATAATATCCACGGTCAGGTGGCCACCGATCAAGGTGCTGCAGCATTTCAATTCTTGTTGAGACTTGTGGAGTTCCATCTAGAGGGGTGGAATGTTTTTCCCAATTGGCTCCCAGTCGGATTACATCCAAAGGGTGACCACAGGATTGTCGAGCTGCTATGAGTCTGTATATCAATTCTTGTTCTTCATCGCTATCTTCTGTATTTGCAATGAATGAAAGTGATTTTAGGCATGGCCAGGGGAGATCGTACGTGTTAGATTCAGCTAGTAAACGTAAGATGGTGGCGTTATGTGCAGGAGAGTACATCGAAAAATCTGCTATTAGAGGGAAGAGTCGAAATGCGTGCCTCCAGTCGCGTTCAAGTAAACCGAAATCCCAGAATATTAAGCGCTGCAACTTTGAGAACTTCAAAGAGGTGGTACAAGTCCAAACCCTATCAAGGTCATGCACTTGAACACCTTTCAAGGCTAACGTTTCTAGCAGAGGAGCATCGAAGCCGAGGAGCACCCCTGCATAAGCTCTACCACCAATGTCACATATCCTCAACGATTGCAAATTCGGCATCTGGATAATGGTTTCGTTAGGCCAGCTAGAAGAATTTCCGTAGACGGAGAGATGTTCAAGCGCCATCGGGGCCAAAACTAGTTCACGGAATTTAGGATACTGGAGGGCCAAACTTTTTGTCAAGTCTAAATGCAGCACCCGTACCGATGCGAGAGGTGGTATAAACGAATGGATGGCATAACCGCGGAGACGAAGGAAATATAGCTTGGGTGTGCCCTTCTTGAAAAGGGTCGTGTGAATGGTACTAGAGAGATTTACGGTATTGATATTGTCACGATGCACATCCTCAACATTCAGTGACAAATGCTCTAAGGCTGGTGCGTCGATATCGGCGAGGCATGATAGCATGCCCTCCCGAGCCTCTTGGTCAGATACATAACTGAACGTCCGCCAGCGCGATGAATGAGAGAGGGCCAACTCGATCATTCGTCGCAACCCTTTATCAACCACAGAATTAGGTGGCAAGTCAACCCGCACGTCTAACATGCATCCAGCTGAGCGCTCAATGTATGTGATCACCTTGTTCAGGGATATAGTGGGACTGATGGAAATGACTGACCATAACACCCGCGTGCCAATTGCAATTCTGCGGAAATGTGAGTTAATATGAGTAATCAGGATCTCGAATGGAATATTGCATCGATCCTGATTGTCTTCATCATCTAGCCCATCTTCATCCAAACTTTTCCCTTCCATAAAGATTCTTGATAACAATTCGATTGGCAGTATGTAAATATGTGGTGCTCTACACACGCCTCGACTTGAATTCCACTTGGACCTGATGTTGATTGGCATCAATTGGACCCGAGATTACTGGAACCTGGGTATGATATTTTCCCGCAGGATGGATAGCACCCTGCATTCACTAGGTCATTCACAAGTCAAGATGATAAAATGACATGCTTACTGGCGTGAAACTGGATCCAGTTTGAAAGAGGCTGGTAAACATGGGTCAGACGGCTTCTGCAACTATGAAGTTGCATGATCAGCGCTGTGACTAAAAGGTGTGGGTGCTGTAAACTCAAAGACTGTATGTGAACCTGCCTTGATTATGGGGTTCATCTATTTATAATGTTTTTGTACATGAACACAATCCAATCCTATTCTACCAATCGGAATCATTTGGCGTGCAGACCACGAGTCAATTCAACCTATGTCCGAATAAGCCTCAGTATCGTGTCTTCCTTTACAACATTCCTTACCTCGCTCTTACTAATCGTTCTAATCTCACCAGGTGATGCCGCCTTGCCAGTGAAGGCACCAAGCCCAACTTCAACCGCCCTGCCAATCGACCCTTTCGTGGCAACCCAATACTTGATTTCATCGGGGATAACTTCGATAACTACAATGCGGGGATCATTCTCGTCTCCCCGATGCACATCGTCTTTCAGGTCACCAAACCATCCCGATACACTGCCACATCGTGTCAGTCTAAAATTTAAAAAAGAACACGGGACACACGCACAAAGGGGACCAATGTTTCTTTATCAAACCCTTGTCCTGTGACAATCGGGCTTTGCCACTATATCTGTTCGAACACGGTCAGAAAGGATCAGATAAATGGACACTGCAGTACACACGATGCCCAATTGGTAGTTTTGGGATCATAAAAGCTAACATTTATGTTTGCATCATTGTCCAGTTCTTCACACTTGTGGGTCACTTTATTGGCAAAGAAAACAAGAGTTAATTGATTCTCGTCCATCGCTACAAGACGTAAGAAGTCATCAACTAAGGAGTGGTAGAGACAAACGCGACGCAGGCGTCATCGCTCTCGAATGCATATGCCCATCGGAGGAACGCGTCGTCAGCATGCCCGTTTTCACTTGGTGGACAATCTCATGTAGACCTATGGGGTGGTTAAGCCAAGTCTCGCACCTCGCGCAAATACAAGTACCTGTTATTTTTTCTTGTAGCGTAATGTTCGTGTTCACAGCCTGCTCAGTGTACGGATCAAGATGGGATGTTTGGTGGGACATTTCTGGAATGGATGTCGGTGGAGAAGGGAAACTGCACCTTATATATGCTCAGAGGGAATAGTTGACGTCGCTCTTGCTCCGCTGACGTCAATGGTTTAAAGTAATTGCGTCAAACTGCACGAATTACGCACGATCAGACGTCGACACTTCTTTCTATGATGTAGTGTCCAGAATGGGGTGATTATATATTGAACAGGGAGAGATATAAGATATGTATAACAGTCTACTGCATCCCGGGAATGGGTGAGGATGTTGCCGGTGGAGGCTGAGGTGTCATCGGTGCTGGTACTAGCGTACGACATCAGCTATCATTTTCTATAGAGAGAAGGAATAGACACGTACGAGGTGCCATCGGCGGTCGCTGACCTTCGCTGAAGACACGCGATAGTAGGACTCCGACGCCTTCGAAAACCCCTAGTAGAATACCACATGTTATTGCAGACCCAAGGGCTGATCTCGGTCCACCTGGTGAAAATAAAATCAGTCAAGTTAACGTTCGGGGAAACTACGAATAATATCCCAGCCAGGGTCGAATTGCTTCGACACACCCAGTGGAACGATTGTTAACGTACTTCTCGCCGCTAAACATCCACCAGTCATAAATCCTGAAAGGATGGCATTCCACGCATCCTCCTTTTGCCTCCATCCTTTGATAGCACAATCAAACGTAGAAAACATCCCACCCCATACTCCAAAATTTCCACCTGTGACAGGTGCTCTAGCTTTCATTGATGAAATAGCGCCAACGAAGCGCTCTCCCTGCAAAAGTCAAGTGAGTTCAGAGTGCATCATGACACAAAAACGATACGTACTCTAGGAGAGTTTCGGGCACCTTTTATACCATACCATATACTGCCTCCGACAGCACCCATGGAAAACGCACCACCGAAATCATTGAGAATGACCCATGGACTGATGGGAATAAATGGATGAAGATGAAGAGAATGGAATACAGAGAAACGCACCAAGGATCCCGTGTGTGGTCTGCGTGGGCCATGTTGTGCGGAAGAGCTGCTCGTCAGTGCGGTTAATATTGAATACAGTCACAGTTGAGCTCGTGAAACTTTTCGCTCCCAGGCATGCACGTGATTTGATACTAGTCACGTGATATAAGACGCGTGAGGATAATGAGCGGTTGAAAGGCGTTGCACCTTAACCTTAGCTATTGTAGGCCATGACCAAATCGCACAGCACCCCATCACACATCTCTTCCACTAACGTTTACGTAGAAATTCCTCCCTCTCCATTCGATCTCTCCAAGTACCGGTCCATCTCCAATCCCACTGCTCATCCCGCTGCCCATCCAACTCCACGTTCTAAGGAAAACAGAGTCACGCACAACGTTCCTACAAATACAATGACCATCAAGCGAAAAGCTTGCTCTCGTGTACTTGTAGATCCTCCATTGCCGACGAAGAAAACAAAGTTGCTTGATGGAAATGCCAGTCGAGTTGAAGGTCCGAGCGCGGACAACTTCCCAAATGGCTTTATATATTGCCACCAGTGCTCAAGAAAACGTGATGCAATGGGTAATAAATTTCTCGATATCTGCTTATCATGTCTTATTCTTTGTAGATAGCATTCAATGCACCACAGCTACTCGTTCAGTTCTTGGTGATAAGCTCAGTGCAAAGCGGCCACGATGCAATGCCAAATTCTGCAAATCCTGTCTAAAGAATCGTTATGGCGAAGACCTTGAAAAGATCAAGCAGCAAGCAGCATTAATAGATGATGGCCATATTGGATATACATTCAAGTAGGCGCATATACTGTAAAAAATCACAAGTCACCTGGATTCACTTCTTGGTCAGGTGCCCAAAATGTCGTGATATATGTAACTGCGCAAGATGTAGAAAGTCAAAAGGATTAGAACCGACTGGGTATGACGGTTTTTATGATATACTTGGATTGCTCAAATTCCAACACCCATCGGTAGTAACCTTGTCAATGCGGCCCGAGAAGCGAAGGTATCTTCTGCTGCCCAATTATTGGCTCAATCAAGGGTGGAAGACGTACTACCTAACAAAGCTAGAAAGAAAATGTTGGCAAAGAACAAGGTCATTGAAATTTGTGCCCTAAAAGCGCAAGAAAATTCTCTGCCGCTTCAACCATCTGTATCACTCCCCACACCAACACAACTCGACATACCACTTGATCCACAGAATGCAGAAGCTCGAATACATATCCGAGAATTTATGCTGAGATTTGGCAAAATAATGAGACCTGCCATAACCAAAGCGCAATTAGAAGAATTAGATTTGATCGGCGGTGGATTTAGGGGACGCGAAGATTATGAGGATATGGTTCCCTGGGTCAGTGAAGGCTGTGTCAAGTCAATGGTTTTGGGGCTGTTGGGTCTCCTAGCAGATGAATACCCCGCAGAGGAGGTACTTTGATCAGGTTCTACGGTTTGTAGCAAAGCTGATAAGTCCCACAGGCTGTTCGATGGTCCATCAAAGATTTAAGGTCTTCAGGTGCAAACTTGAATAAGATTTGGAATAATCTACAAATCCTTCGAAACTCTTGTCAGGGAAACAATAATTTATCAGATAAACAGATCCTTAAGATCACATTCCCTGATCCTATGCCTCCTCCAGCATCGGCTACCGTACACCAAACTAGGAGCATGCGCAATGTGCAGCATACTCAATGCCCTACAGTAATTGTTTGCTCTGCACAACTCGTTCCCATCTTGATTGGACTGGCTGAACTTGCAACTTCGACGAATGCTATTCGAGATGAGATCGAGGCTGGACTTCTGGAAACTAGCGAGGCCAACCGAAAAAGGAGGGACGCTGTCAGACTGGAAAATGAGCGATGGGAAAAATATCGTCAACAGCTGGAGATGAAAGCTCCCAGTGCAACTAAAAGGCCAATTCCTATAGGGGTACGTGTTTGGTAATATGCGAACATGAGCGGAGATTTACTATTCGCATTTAGGGACAAATTAGAGAAAGGCAAAGAAGACGTCTCCAAAGCATCGATAATGCACTTTATATTCTATCCATTGCGTATACAGTTCGCTTCAAAGGTCCTTTGGGAACAGATGCGCAGGGAAGGATCTATTGGGCATTGTCACCTGGAACAGAAGATCGAAACTCGTCCCTACAGTTTATCACCAAATCATCATCTGATGATTATATTAGAGAGCTGGAAGCTGGTAGGAAAAGAAGGAAGGAACCACTATTTGAAGATCAGATGCGAAAGGACTGGACATGCTGCGTATCTGTCTATGGCAAGCAATTTCTGCCCGATAGCTGCAGTAAGAAAGGAATTAGTCTACAGAGTGCGAACAACGACGAAACAGAGGAAAGCTGGTGGAGGTTCACTGGGCCTACAGAGATTAGAGCACTCGCCGCATGGCTGAGTTATGAAAATGACCAGGCCAGTCATAAACTGGCTCATAAGCATGAGAGTCTGACTGCAGCTCTGATGCAATTCGCTGACGTGTTGGAGTGGAGATGCAGAGAAGACCGTTATGAGTTGGCTGATTGATTTCAGCTCCTGTATATGACCCGGTAAATTAATAATATCAATAAGTATTGGCAGGGCAGGGCAAGCATCTCAACTACCTTTCACTGTCACATTGACGGCTGATGAGTTGCACCAAGTCATCAGAATTGACGGACCGTGTTAAACAGAGTGAAGCCTGGCGTGCGACATAACTGGCGAGTACATGTTTACACTTTTGCGATGATTGAGCATGGCGAAGTAATCAAGAGAATGAATCGCTTACGATGGTATGTGTTTCCGACATTAAGACAGCATATGCAAAAGCCGGACAAGTACAATAGTAGGGCATTGGATAAGAAGGCATATCGAGATGAACAGAGTATACTGCTGTTGAGCCCATGACTTCATAGAGTGCACTACCCCAGGGAGTTGTATACTCTATTACTGGTCAAATGTTCAGCAAGGTGCGATGTGTTTTTGCAGATGGTAGTACCTTTTTGACGGTCAACGAGATCAAGAGCAGCCAGTATCAAAGTTTCTGGCAGAAGTATTTGCAACTGTTCAAGGGTGTCATCAGACACTGAGCACTAAAAATTCAGATTGAGAACTAGGGAGGATTGAGTACTACCTACAACCTGATGGTCCTATTGAGTCGAGAACAGCCTTCAAAATGAGCGAGACATCTGTGGGTGGCATTCAAGTCCTTGGAACTTGGAAAGTGTGTCCAGCCGTCACGGTGTCCATTACGGCATGATAAGATAATTTCTGGCATCTTGCATTCCCACTCAACGCTTTCATGAAATATCTAATTGCCTTTGCACAAGCTCACAACGAGTTCAGACTCCCCGAGCTAGATTCTGTTTCTGAGCTCTATGGATTTGAATACACCCTCTGTCAATCACTAGATACCAGCGACCCCCAACGCCCGTACATGGTCATTAACCTGGAGTCTGAAAAACACGCACGACACCTTGCAAGGAGGTGTATTCTGGTCAAGTTAAGCAACCAACTATTGCATATATTCCGCAGTCTTGATATCTCGATGCAGGGCAATCTACGAGTTCTACGGCCAAGGCGGCACTTATCGTGAATTGCATGAGGCGAATCGTGCGAATCGGGCACTTTGGGAGCGCTTCATACCGGACACATCCTTTAAATTTATTGTATCTGCGTATAATCATACAATACCGCAAGCCCGACAAACAGAAATCATTGAAAGTTTTTCATACATGGATTTCCAGGGGAAGATTGACATGAAGAATCCAGATAATATCATAGGATGTTTCGAAGAATGTACGACTTCACGCATTTCTCTTGTACTCCTCACTCGTAAATTTCATGGACAGACACTGACAGACACGGTACCACGCGCAACAAGCATGAGGGTGATGGGCACTTCAGACAGGTGTACCTCGGCAGGTTGGTGAGTTTATTAGCGACGATGTGGTAAAGTTATTATCTTTGATAGCTTCACAATAGCTAGAAGAAGGATCTGCGCGACAGCTAATTGGCCATTTTGATGTTAAGAAGCGGGTTTACTATGGAAACACGAGCATGGAATCTGAAATATCACTCCTTATGACAAATCAAACAATGGTGAGCTTTCGTAGTCGTTGGATGCCATGTTAGTTTTCATGAAACAACCTGTAGGCAGCTCCTGGAAAGCTGATCTACGATCCATTCATCGGCACAGGGAGCATGGCGTACGTATGTACTTGCCCGTCGTGCAAGACATCACCATTTTTAAATCATTTGCAGCCTGCTGCACACTTTGGAGCACTGGTGTTTGGTTCGGATATTGATGGCCGCCAAATGAGAGGAAAATGTAAATTTCTTTAGATTTCCTGATGCGGTAGCTCAAAGGTTTCTTGTATTTCAAGGCAGGCCGCCTGGAGTCATACGTGCAGCAAAGCAATATGGGGTCTCCCAGCGAATTATAGATCTTTGCACCTTCGATGTAACTCACAACCCCTGGCGCTGTGGAAGCCTCTTCGATGCTATAGTAACTGACCCACCTTGTACGTCTCATCCTTGGTATGTATCTAGGTGTGAACGGTGTCTGGCAGATGGTGTGCGTGCAGGCGCCAAGCGCCTAGGAAGAAAGCGGGAACTAAGTCCAGCTCGGTATGCGGCCTATCTTGAACATCAGAAGGCGCCTCGTCCGTATGCCAGATTTGTCGATAAGTATATCAAATGCTAAAATACATTTTAGTAATGACCAGCCCTATATTCCACCCACAAAACCCTATGAACTTTCTACACTCGTGGCAGATCTGGTGCTTCTCGCTCGTTACTTGCTAAAGCCAAGTGGTCGGTTGGTATTTTTCCTACCTACAGTTGTTGATGAATATCAGGAAATTGATATACATTCCATGCTCTGTGATGGTATGGAGGTAATTGCTAACTCATTACAGGACTTTGGATCTTGGGGACGAAGAGTAAGTGCCTCTTCCATCTGGTAAAGCATATTTTGATTCACTTCGCTTTCAAGCTTGTGACAATAAAGAAAACCGCTAGCCTTTCCTACTTGCCACCAGCCTTCATGTTGGGCGAAGCTGCGATCAATGATCATGTGCCGGCTCACAGGGACTTTCGTGAGAAGTACTTCCAGGGTTTCAAAAAAGATATCACGGCTTCGATTCCCAACGAGGAGAGGAAAGACAACTAGAAGGCACACAGGACCTGGTTTTGCCATTGCGTTAGTAAACACTTTCGGTGGTGATAGAATATATAGCAATAAGTAAATGGCAAGGCACCTAGGCTACATGTTGAGCTGACAACAATACGAGTATTATACTATGTGAAACACAGAGGGGGTATCAGGAATGAGTAGCAACTGTGTTATTTGTCCGCTGTGTTGGTCTCATATTCACTTCTCTGATCTTATCCTCATCCAACTGTTTTCGTTCTTGTTTTCCACGTACAAAAATAACGAGCGAAGCAGTGACAGCAACAAATGTACCATTGAAAATGAGCGCTCGACGCATGTTTAGAGGAGGTTGTGCGTCTGGACCCGCACGGAGGGCACTTTCAACTAGACACGTATCCCTTCTCGGTATGAAGACACGACAGGTTGTTGGGGACTTACCCAGGACAAACATGATGCCAAATAGATTGCCCCTTGAAAGAGTCAGGAGTATAACTATCAAACTATGGCACCAATTTGAGAGTGAGAAATGATCACATACATGAACCACAGGATCGCTGAGCTACCATCTGCGTTTCGTGTCAAGTCACAACCAAGTTCTAGTCCAATAGGAAGCATAGTAATCGAGCATACTCCTAAAATTGTCATGATCACGAATAAGCCGGCCATGTTATTTGGCTTCACTGGTGGAGGTAAATACGACGAAAAGATCACAGTCCAAGTGCCGGCACGCACCTGCCCATATCAGCGATAACCATGTTCCACCGAGAATAGGCACTAATATCTTTGACGTGATTGCGAGGTGATGGGTAAAGATGCGATCAAATATCGGAGCCGTAACGATGGCGGCGACAATACCAGTAAGTAATAGACAAGCGCCCATCAAGCCGCTAATATCTTCTGAGTACCCAACAGGTTCCTTCCCTCACCATTAACATACTAGTATAGAAGCAGAGATACTTTTACTCACCAATATCTGGGCAGAAAGAATGGCAAAAGTGTTTGTACTATGGCCACTTGAGTACTGCCCAAACTGAGCAGGTTATAGTACTGTACTCACGCTGCAACCAACACGCCGAATAGGAGCATGACAATAGCAAAATCCACACGAGATCGGGGAGACATGTAAGCATCAGATGTCATATTTTCCTTACCAATCATCGCGAGAAGTAGTGACTGGAGTGGGGGTGATGGTTTAGAGCCGGCATAAGCTGTTCAAGATACGTCAAAGTAGGGAACGTAATGTGGATAATCAAACTCACTTGGAGGTGTGGGAGGAGCGTTAGATACAAGAAAAACCAAAGGAGTGACTGCCGTGGAGAGTATTCCAAGCACCAAGATCTATTGTACGTCATTTTCAGTCAATTACCAAGTATGTATTGAAAAGCATTTACGGATTTCCTGGTGTCACCCACCAGAGGACTAACCAGTTGGCCGAGTGCACCTCCGATAGGGTTCGCTGTAATTTGAATGAAGGAGTGATGGTCTAACATAAGAGGATGGAACACACATATGGCGATGATCATTGTTGCAGTCGTTCGTCCTCGGAGATCAAACCACGTTTCCGAGTACTTTGGACCGAGTACTTGATAAATGGGTTGCGCTATGGCGGCAAACAGCTATGAAAATATTAGCAATGAAGTGCAATAATTAGCGACATTACTTTACTTGGCCGATAATCAGCAATGCATATGCTCCACTCCCGGAAAGGGTACGGGAAGTCCCAGCGTAACGGATCCAAGCAGATAGGATCAACGCTACTGCACCAATCTGACACTGATACCAGTCACCCTCATGAGCAGCTAGGCAGGACCTGTATACGTACACAACGACTGATACCGTATTTCGACACCACGGGTGGAATGAGTAATGTAGTAGGCAAGTAAACACATGCAATAATGTTCCCAAGCCAGTTCACTTGGTCGAGGGTGATATCTAATTCCTTAGAAACTAGGTAGACAAATGATAAGGGTTTGATAGGTTGTATACCGGAGCACCACAGACCATTGTTCGATATCGGGCCAAACCAAGGCCACGACATTGCAGAAATAATATTCAAAAAGACCTGATTATAGGGATGAGACAACGATATCAATGAGACAGAGGTTACTTACCAAACCAACCAAACCCACAAAACGTTGCTTGTACAGACGATAGACCACAGGTGGTGATGATAGACTCGGACAGGGGGGGTTGGAGTGCTGCAAGGGAACCATGGCGACATCATCTGGGGACAGAGGTTCCTTGACTATAAGCGCATCGTCAGAGGGAGAGCCTTTGAGCATCTGTAGTGTGGTGGCAGGTGGTTGCAGAATCAGGGTAGCCTCCGCTGACCACCCCTTCCTTAGGGGCGTCCAAGCTATCACCGATCTCCTCATGGTGCAAGGCGACTTCAATCTTCATTTGGCTCTCTGGGACCCTTGGGCCCATAATGAGAACCTGGACCTCCCACATCACATCCTGGACACTCTTTTGTCCATGGACCTTGCTCTCATACTGCCTGGTTGGGGCAGTTCATACTGATGCAGAAGATCCTTTCAGGGGCTCTTTTGCTCTTCATGCAGCTTATAAAGCTGATTCCAGGTACTGTGCCAGTTGTGATTGGCAAATCTCCTGGAACCTGGGGTGCCATCACATGGCCCTCAAGGTTGGCAACCAGAGGTTTAAACCTTCATTGGGTGCCTCCAAATGTGATCATGTCATCACTGCTAGGGACAATATGACCTTATTCTCCTGTCTTATGAGAGCTATCACCACCTGTTAGAATAGCTGCCCATAAGGTGCTAAAGTATCAGACTGTAGATAGTTAATTATAGTTCAATCTAGAATAGCTAGCCATATGTTTGTAAGGGACATCTATCTCAGTGCTCAGGCAGTAAGCTGAAGACCAAGTATAGGGCTCTCAAGGTGAGCAGCAATGGCGAGGTGACCACCACTTAGATAAGATAAAGATATGTCTGGTCACTAGGTAGAGTGATGTGCTCTAGGTAGATCCTCAGACAATGAGAATGAGATGAG
>KZ302225.1:7640-22481 GCA_002554575.1 Amanita thiersii Skay4041 | reverse complement strand
GTCAAACATGAAACACTCATTGTAGGGAATAAGAAGTGCAACATCAACAATGTTGAAGAAGAATTAAATCTCCCAGATGAATATACACCAGCTACAAAGGAACAACAGGCAAAATGTCCAGATTATCTAAGGAAATATGAACATCTATTCAAGAAACAGAATTTTGATAAACTACAGTATCAAAGAGCTGAAGCCTAAACTACTACAAACAATGGAATAAAAAGGAAATGGGTAAAAGGGATAACCAAAGGGTGAATCGAACTGAGGATTCAATGGAGTTATCTGAGATGTCTGAAATGTCTGACATCACCAGTTTGTCCAAGATCCCTGAGTGCGATAAGATAAGATAAGGAAATGGGAAGAAAGGGGAAAGAAAAGAAAATGAAAATGAAAAGAAAATGAAAGTGAATACGAACTCATAATAACATAAGCTTTTGGCAACTAGCAATATCCATTGCATGCTGAGTGCACACTGGGTGTGTGCTGAGTGTGAACATAGAGTGACAGGCAAGCATGCACCAAGGGCACACTGGGTGTACACTCAGTGCACACACACACCAAGGGGAGGCAAGAAACAGCATACAGGCATTCCAGCTGCATGGAGAGAGGCCACAGGAAAGGGAGGAGAGTAAGCTGTATAGGAAGGTAAGCATGTGCTCTATCATATGACAATGCACCTGTCTATAAGTGGGCAGCATGGGAGGGGGTGAACAGGGTGTTAGAATGACTGCATGTCAGGAGCTCACTGTATACCCTGAACTGCAATCCAACAATCCCTCTCAAGTGTTGTTCCAAGCATTGAGGAAAGAGTTTTATAGAAGAGATGAAACTCTTGTAGCTACATGGTGAGGTAGACTATCAAAGAGCTAAGGAACCAAACAACTAACTACAATGAATATAAGTAAAACAGTAAAAGGGATGGTATTAGTGTGAATCGAACCAAGGGTCTTTCAGAGTTACCTGAGATGCCTGACAAGTCTGACATGCCTGAGTGATCTGAAATGCCCAAAGGTTTGATAAGATAAGATAAGGGAGGAAAGGAAAAGAAATGAAATGAAATGAAAATGAAAATGAAAAGATAATGATGAACAGTTCATAACAAATACCCCCCCTTCAAGGATCATGTCCTCATGATCAATATGCTTCCTTCCTCGCTCCCTTCCACTGCTTCCAATTCCATTCTAACTGTTCTAAATATTCTCTGTCAAATTTTCCATCCTCCCATCCAAATAATTTTTTAGATGTCAATGGAGTGGTAAGGTTTTCATATCATCAAAAGGTGAAATGTCAGTGTGTGAGGATACAAGGGGTGCCAGGGTTTTTCTGATAGAACTTTTCAATTGTTTCTACTGCATTGTCAAGGTCTGATGCTGGTTGCCAATTGCTTTCTTTGACTGGATACCCTTTCCATTTGACAAGAAATTCTAGTCATCCTCCTCTCCTTACTTGGCTATCCAACACTTCTTCTACTTCCCATTCTTCCTCTCCATTTACTATCTCAGGTGGCAGGCATTGTAGGGGTCTCTGGTTGGGGAAGGTGGGTCAGGTGTATGGTTTGAGTTTCACCTGATTGAAGACATCATGTATTTTCCAGCTAGTGGGGAGTTCTAGCTGATATGATGCTTCTCTGATCTTAGCTTTGACTTTGAATGGTCCATAGTATTTAGTGTTGAGTTTTTTGGATGGTCACTTAGTTGTGATGTTTGATCCATCTAGTAATACTTCCAAGCCAATAGTATACTTGATCTCCTGTTTCTTATGCCAGTCATATTGCTTTTTCATTGTTTGATTAGCTTTCATAAGCAATTCTGTGGCTTTATTGTGGATTATTTTGACCTTTGTTAGAAACTCAGAGATGGATTCATTCTTTGTTTGAATTTTAGACCCTAGATGTTACAAGTTCATCTTCATTTTCATTTTCTTTCTTATTCATTTTCTTTTCTTTTCTTTTCTTTTCCTTTTCCCCTTCATTTTCTTATCTTATCTTATCGCACTCGGGGATCTTGGACAAGTTGGTGATGTTGGATATTTTGGGCATCTCAGACAACTCTGTTAAATCCTTGGTTTGATTCATCCTTTGACCATTCTTTTATCCCATTCCTTTTTATCTCATTGTTTGTAGTAGTTTAGTCCTTAGCTCTTTGATAGTCTACCTCACCATGTAGCTACAAGAGTTTCACCTCTAATTCAACTTACTCTCTTCTTCTCTTTATCGTCCTTCTGGAGACGCTTGAGAGATTCAGTGGAAAGGTTTTGGATAGTATTTGTGAGCTCGTGACACTAGACCCTTATATGGATTCTGTCCATTGTTCATCATAAACAGGGAGTAACCAGTACTGCTGTGCATTTGATCATTATGGCAGAATTGAGCAATTGATAGCCAATCTGTAAGGGACGTCTATCTCAGTGCTCAGGCAGTAAGCCGAAGACCAAGTATAGGACTCTCAAGGAAAGTGGCAATGGTAAGGTGACCACTGCTTAGATAAGATAAAGATATGCCTGGTCACTAGGTAGAGCAATGCTCTAGGTAGATCCTCAGACAGTGAGAACGAAGTGAGAGTAGAGGAGATACTTGTATTGAAAGCCTAGGGAATCCTAGGCAAATAGCTACTGTTTTTATACATAAAGTGGTAGCTAAGGTGAACTATAAAAAATGCAATGAAACAGGTGAGAAAGTAAATATAGCTACTACTGGTAACAAGATGAGTAAGTAGCTTGGCGAGGCGATGAGTGAGGATGCTGGGGACCAGAGTAGCCTGAAGCAATAGTCAGCGATGTTGACTACAAGGTGAAACACTGTCCATAGAGTCAGTAAAGATGAGTATTCGCAAAGGGATAAACAAGGATAAACAAAAGGACGTCGAAATGTCGAAAATAGGGGTTAGGGCACTTAGGGGTTGAACCTTGAGCGCTGAAGGTTGGAGGGCGTAACACAATCTGCCCAATCATTTTGTCAATTATTAACATACATGCAGAGGTATTCTTCTAGTTCCTGGTTCACTTGTTCCATTTGACCATCAGTCTGTGGATGAAAGGCCATAGAATAGTTTCCCTTGATACCTAAGACCCTGTACAATTCTCTCATGAAACCTGAAATGAACTGTGTCCTGCAATCACTGATCACCTTCTTAGGGAGTCTGTGCTCTTTAAAAACATTGTCTCTAAAGAGGGTAGCAACTCCTTGTGCAGTGATAGTTGTATTAGTTGGGAGGTAGTAGACCTTTTTTGTGAAATGGTCTACTATCACAAGGATTGTGTCATAACCTTTTGATTCGGGAAGAGGACCAATAAGATCTACACTAATAGTGTGCCATGGTTCAGAGGGTATTTTGTTTGGGTGTAACAGCACCACTTTCTTTTGGCAGTTTGGTTTGTTTTTTGTGCATAATTTGCACCCTTTAATGTATTCCTCAATATCCTTTCTCATATTTGGCCACCAGTAATTTCTAGTGATGAATTCAAGGGTCTTAGCAACTCCTGAGTGGCCCAAGGTAGGTAAGGAATGAAGAATCTCAATGATCATTCCCCTAGTAGTCCAATCCACTGGCATGTAGATCCTTTCTTTCCAGTATACAATTCCATTTTGGACTCAGTAACCTTCCTGGTGTTCTTTAAGCCCATTGATGACCTGTTTATCCCACTGTCATTTATTTATCTTAGAGATTTTGACTTTGAGTTCATGAAGCAAATGATCATCATCAAAGATATGAATAAACAGGTCTTCTTTTAATAGGACAATGTTTTCGTTGTCCTTTTCTCCTCTTTCATGACCAGCTTGTCTTGAAAGAAGATCAGGCTTTGTGTTTGCTTTACCAGGCTGGTGTTTTATAATGAAATTGTATTCCTGAAGGTCCAGTACCCAGTGCACTTGTTGACAGTTCAGATTCTGGGGCTTTTGGAAGTATGTCAGATTTTGATGATCTGTCAATACTTCTATAGTTTGTTTCACCCCTTTCAAATAATGAGACCATTCATAAAAGGCTGACATGATTGTGAGCATCTCTTTATCATATATTTCATAGTTTCACTTGGCATCGTTCAATGAATGTGACATGTATGCCACTGGTCTCCATAATCCATCTGACTGCTGCTGGGAGAGAATAGCACCTAATGCGAAATCCAATGTGTCCACTTTGATTCTAAACTGTCCTTTGGAGTTGGGAATGGCAAGAAGCAGTTGACCCACCACCATCATCTCCAACAGACCAAACACATACAAACAAATTTTCCCCTCCAAGTGGTGGTTCTACAACAGCATCCAGAATCATATTTGAATAACCTTGGTTTTCAAATCCCATTGAATACATTCCCAAATTTTTCTTTTCTTTTTCTGTTTCCTTTTTTACAGGTCTAGCTCTTTCTAAACATAAAACAAAAGAAAAACCCACCTCCTCTCACCCAGAACATGAGTGACAGAGGATACTCAATATCTCCCAGCTCCATGGAGCAAACAACCAACGCTTTCTCGACTGCAATTAGCAGCTTGAGAACTACTTTTCAACAGGAATCAGCAACAGATGATGCCCTACAGTACATCGATTCTGTTGTCAACAGCAGGACAACTTCCCCCCAGGTGCCTCATGGACAACATGAGGAAAAGGACTATAATGAACAGGGTTTAGGGTTCACTACCAAGGATCAAAGGTCACACTCCGTCACACCAAAAGCATCACCTATAGTATCCCCAAAGATTACCTATCGACCATCTTCCACAGATAACAATATAAATGACAATGGTTACTGTACTTCCCCAGTGAAGAATGGAAAATGAAAGAGGAATTGTATTGTGAGGCAGCAAACATATGTGCTGAACAGCATAAAGACTTGATACAATTACAATCGATCTCTTCCTTCACTGATAGCAACAAGAAGCGAGAATTGGAAGGAATGTGAAAATTCGCCATTGACAAGGAATTCCAGGCCCTTCTCCAAGCAGACAATAGACGTAAATCCAACCAGAAGAAACAAGACTTCGAAGATTATTTAACTTCAAAGGACTTTGAGTATTACGTTCAACACACCAGGGACCAAATCTCAAATCCATCAGTTCCGCCAAAGAAAAAGAAGGCTCTAACGAACCTCCTTAAGGAGGCAGAACAAATTAAATGGACACCCAAACATAAAGTCGATGAAGATGGCACCCTCCTCCCAGATTCTCCCCCACCCTCCCCACCTCCCAAAAATACAACCAAATCTCTCAAATCCAGAACGAAAGTGAAACAAGAAGCAGAACAATCAAGAAAAGGCAACACCCCAAACACGAAACATCTGCAAAAACTTCTAAACGAAATGAATAAGGACAACAGAATGGCCATCATGAAGGAAATTCATAAAATATCCAATAAAGACAAAATCGCAGAAGCCAAGCAAAAACTAGTTAAATCGAAAGAAAACATTAAAACCTCTTCGTACGCCCAAGCAACAGCATCAACGGTCAAAAACAACCATAAAGACCCAAGAAAAGATGGAGCCGGAGGGTGGAAAATGGTAGGTACCAACAACAAGATATCTAGGGCAACCATCCTCCCCCCACCACCGAACATTTTTAAATTTTTTGTCACTGATGACGAAAACACCCTACCAAGCCCAAAACAATCCGACGAAGAACTCACGGACACTTTAAACAACATCGTTAGTGAAAACGTGGAATGGCTTTTAGCATTAGGAAGTAATCACATTAAATCCACTAATTGGTCGAAAGATCCAAAAGCCATCGTAATCACAATGAATCGTAATATTGACAAAAATAGAGACGATGAACATCCAGATGGCAAAAACTCTTTCGAAGCTCTCAAGGAGGTCGTTTTGGACCTTTTCCCAGATGCAACGCTAGCGAATCGAAAGCCAAGATCAAAGCTCAGGTTCCCCAGAGTCCCGGTACAACATTCGGATGGCCTCCCCATGGACAACAGGCTTCTATACCATTATATTCGCAAGCATCCCAACTTCGAAAACGTTAGGTTCTCTTTGACCCCACACTTTGAACGGCCGAGACCACTAAAACCAGGCCAAACCGAATGCATAACATACACCAAAACGGTTGTATGTGAAATTTTCGATACCAAGAATGGATCTATTGCGAAGAAGTGCCTGGGCTCTATCATTAAGATTGACAACAACCCCTCGGTATGTGAAAAATTCGTCTTCAAATCTGGCGAAGACAAGAAAAACTGCCCTATATGCCAATGATGGGACCATCCCGCAAAATTCTGTAAAGCCAAGACACACTACTGTGCACGGTGTGGAGGACCTCACCCCACAACTATGCACAAATTGACATGTGAACAGTGCACAAAGGGAATTTTGTGCGAATTCAAATGCGTAAACTGTGAAGGCCCACATATGAGCACTTCGGAGCATTGCCCTTTCCATAAAGCACGTAATAACAAAGCCGAATTATTGGTATACATCAAAGCCCAAAACGCGCACAACAAAGAAAGACAAGAAACATGATGAGCACAATGCTCTATTGCGGACAAAGCTGCTCCTAACGCCACCGGGCAACGACTATCACCCAAGAATTCATGAATAATCAAACACAAAATGTGGACAACACCTTTGCCGTCACTTACGGCAAAATAAAATGCCAAAATATCGCAAAGAATATTAAACATTTACACGGCCTTTTAGATTCACTAGCAAACACAACTGACATACTTATGGTACAAGAAACGCCTTACTACCTGATCAAACACGTTCCTTCTTTTCTCCCAAACGGCACCCCAATTTACAGATCCGTCATACACCCTGCTTGGACATGTACACATTCCTTCAACAAGTATCAGAACAAATCACAAGTTGCCACTTTTGTTAATAAACGCTTACTTACAGACCATTCACTTTTTGTAGACGTTGACACTTTTAACCATCACAACATATTATGCACAAAAATCACTAACAATACTACAGGAAAAACTTCCACGATCATAAACATATACTGTACAACAACCTGTACAAAGGACCAAGAAACAAAGCTGTAAAAAGTCTCATTAACGGGCTCCAGGCCATTCAAGATCTACAAGTGATACAAGGCGACTTCAACCTCCATCACGCGGCCTGGGATAGCTCAGTCAATGAAACTTCGGACATGGGAATGGCACTGTTACATGCCACCTTTATACAGGGACTATCTCTCGTCTCCCCCCCTTCCTCCCCCACCCACTACTCCAAACACCACGCAAATCGTGTACTTGATTTAGTCTTCATGAAAGATCACACACATACCCAGACAATATGCAAGGTCGAATTGGAAAAACGCGGCTCATCGGACCACACACTGATTAGCGTTGAATGGAAATTAGAGCCCACCCCCTTTCAACCCCCATACATCAAGAAAGACAGCGAGGAAGAACATTCCTTCTTGATGACTATAGGAGAAAAAGAATGGTGGAGGACACCAGATGAAACTTTGAACTTTCAGGAGCAATCTACTATCGCTCAGGAAAACTTTACAATGCTATATGACACGATCCAAAACGCATGGCAAACACACTCGAAACCAGGATCGGTAAAACACCCAACCCCTTGGTGGAACGAAGAGTGTCAAAGAGCCAAAGACGAATTGGGACAACTCCCGACACAACTAAAACGCCAGAATTATCAAAAACAAATCCACGCTGCAAGACAAACATACTACAAAGCAATTATTCAGGAAGCATCAGAAAGCCACAAACCCTGGAAACCCGCAAAGTGGGGAAATGATTGCCCTCCACCTGCCTTCTCCACCATCAAAATGATGAATAATAAACAAGTCTCCTCACTCCATGAGTTGTGGGAATGCTTCCACGGACATTTCAATTCAACAACGGCAATGGAAACAGACCAGAACCTTGACAAAATCAACAAATACAAACAGAAACTGAGTCGCCCATTTTATCCCATTAGCAAAACTGAAATTGCAGAAGTGATCACAAAGACAAAAAATGGCTCCACTCCAGGACCCGACCACCTCACCTGGAGACACATCAAATATCTTTGGAACAATCACAATCACTTCAGCAATCAACTACAAGACAGCATAAATTGGTCCATTCATAACGCTTTCTGGCCAACACAGTACAAGGAATCCACAACGATAATCATCCCAAAACTGAATAAAGACGATTATTTGAACATGAATTCCTACCGACCAATTTGCCTTCTAAATACGCTAAGCAAATTGACAACAAAAATCTTGGCGACTTGCATGAATATGGAAGCGATACTACACAAAGTTGTACACCCGGCTCAGGTAGGAGGAATAAAGGAATCCTCAACGACTGATGCAGGTTTACTTCTAACAACGCATGTGGAAGAAGCACGCATGAGAGGACTGCACACGTCCATTCTCACCGTCGATATCAGCCAGTTTTTTCCTTCCATAAAACACGACTCAATAATTCGTACAGTATTCTCAGACGCCAAGGCTTCAACCCAATTCTGTGCAACTTCCTAGAAACCTTTTTAAAGAACCGTAGTACCACCTACAAGTGGGGATCGGCCCTCTCCCCTTCTTTCTCTTGCGACCTAGGTTTACCCCAGGGGGACTGTCTTTCCCCCATACTGTCGGCACTGTGCATCGCAGCACCATTAAACCACTACTTCCCAAACTCGCCGGCTACCCCTTCCCTCTTGATATTCTATGTCGATGATGGTGTGCTTGCACATTCCTCAGATTCAATAGCGGAGAACAAGAGTATATTGAAACTACAATATACACGCTTGGTAGAAGCCTTTTGGAACATTGGTTTGAGGTTAGAGACAAAGAAAACAGAATTCTTCAACTTCTACGCTCTCGATCTATCACGACCACACGGATACATCACACCAACTGAACCACAGCATAATGAAATCCAATTACCATTGGCCACTTCTGCAAACAGCTTTATTACAATCACTGCATCAAAACACTGGAAATACCTCGGTTTCTTTTTCTCTTCATACTTAGATTTCACTTTTCATGTTACATGTTATACTAATAAAGCTCTAACTTTCCTCAGGTCAGCACGAATGATGGGCGCATCCACTTGGGGACTATCTCCGGACACTCGGGCATTGGTATACACAAGCATCGCGAGAGCGATTTGGAGCTACGGGTATCAAATATGGTATCGACACAATGGATTCGGGGTTAAAAAACTAGTAACGAAATGTCAAATGCTACAAAATGTTGCTAACTGCTGGATTACGGGAGTGTTCAAAACGACCCCCATCAAAAGCCTAGATTTATTATCCTCCATACCACCAGTGACCATGTGGCTTAACAAAAGCCTCAAAAATGCTACATTACGGCTCGCAACAATCCCAACCACGAGAGCCATACAACGGAGGATTAAATTTGAAGGCTTACACACTTATGACCTCCTATATGAAAAATCCAGATGACGCCCCAAACCCACAACCCTAACTGAAGCCAAGACAATAAACGTGTCACCGATCCATTACATGATACACCTGGATCTAATAAGTGGGGCGAGGACAATAGACCAATTTGAAGATCGGATCTCCTTCGACAACCCTTACCCCCCGAAAAAGACCAACTCCACAATATACAAAAAGTGGATTGATGATCGAGTCCAGAAAGTTCTCGACTCTGTTCAAACTGTGGATTACAGCATCTTTACAGATGGCAGCCATGACCCTGCCACGGACAAAGTGACGGCATCAGTGATTATCACAAAAAACAATAAACTTGTGAAATCGTTCTACAAAGGTGTGCGAAGTACAAATAGCACGGAGAGCGAATGTATCGCTCTCCAGAAAGCTATCGATCTCCTCCCCTCTGCTCGCTCCTCCCCTCTCTCATCTGGCCTCATGGGCCGTGTAGTCCTTTACATGGACTCGCGGCCAGCAATCAACCTCTTCCTCAACACGAAAGGGGCGCACGACTGGATGAGCTCGGTCCAAGCAAATAGGACACTTCGAGGATGGTTGCAAGATGATCCGCATAACCACCTATACGTCGGGTGGTGCCCGGGACACCGAGGGATCCCTTGGAATGAGAAAGCAGACAAACTAACTCATATGCACACTGAAATTGTCCCACCTCATGACTCACCTTCATTTCACAAACGTAAACATCACCGAGAGTTCATAGACAAATGGAGGGCATACCTCACCCCTCCGTTTGGCACGTCCTGGCTGCCGATTCCCTTAGGATGTAAATCCAGCATCACCACCACACGTAAACAGTGGAGTGCACTATGCGGAGACACCATCACCACATATGCAAGACTTACGAGGGCTCTAACAAATCACGCCCCCACTGCAGAATATTCCGCAAAATACCACCCAAGCAAGAACTCTTTGGCATGCGCCCCCTGTGCTGACAGAGGAGAAGAAACAACAAATAGTTGTGAGCACATTTTCTTTTCCTGTACTGACAATATACATAGTCTTCCACCGCTACATATTTTATTACAAACACCAAACGCGATTAAACTCATTGCTGAGTTTTTAATCACTAACCCAAGGGCTTTCACCTTTGAAAACCTTGTAATCCCGGAGGACAAAGATGAGGGTGCGACTGTGTTGCAACCCGCTTCCCCTCCAACAACATAATTTTTTGACATCACAATCCCTTTTGTGGGGATTTACTTACAAGATACAATGTAGTTTGTAATTGATATGAAATAAATACACATTACTATTCAAAAAAAAAAAAAAAAAAAGAAGCAGTTGACTGGTGATTTTGTGTTTTAGGTCTTTAAATGCTTCTGTTTGAGCCATTTCCCATTTCCAGTTGGTTTTGTCAGTTAGAATCATCAATGGTTTGGTGATCCTTGCAAATCCCTCTATGAAGTGTCTGTAGAAGTTACAGAAGCTGAGGAACTGTTGCAATTCTTGCTTGGTAGTTGGTGTCAGCCATTCTGCAACCCCCTTGACCTTGATGGGATCCATTCAGAGTGTGTTCTGTGAAATAATTAGCCCTAAGAACTCAATCTGTGTCTGTTTGAACTGACACTTTTCTGGCTTAAGTGATAACTGATGCTTTTCAAGTTTGGCTAATACTTGGGCAACATGCCACTGATGTTCTTGGAGATCATCTGTGAATATAAGTATATCATCCATATAGACAGCCATCCAACCCTCTGCAATTTCTGTTCTGAAAATGTCATTCATCATGGTCTGGAACATTGCTGGAGAGTTGGTGAGTCCAAAGAACATTACAAGCAGTTTGAATAATCCCTGATTCGTCCTAAAGGCAGCCTTCCATTCATCACCATCTTTGATCCATATATTGTTGTAACCCCATCGGATGTCCATCTTAGTGAAATGCTTAGCATTGGACAATTTATCAATTAGTTCTCTGATGAGGGGTAATGGATACTGGTTTTTGATTGTCATTTCATTAAGCTTCTGGTAATCTTGTATGGGTTGTAGAGCTCCATCTTTCTTCTTTATAAAAACGAAGGGGGATGCCATCAGTGATTTACTGGGTCTAATTCAGCCAGATTCCAGATTTTCATGCAGGAAATTATCTAATTGCCTTTGTTCCTCTAAGTTTAGAGGATATATCTTGCAATTGAGTGGTTTTGCATCAGGTAACAGCTTGATTGCATGATCCCAAGGGTGTCTTGGGGGCAATTCATCAAATGTTTCCTTTTTGAAAACCTTGCAATATGGTAGGCAATAGGTGGGGAGTTTCACGTCTAGGCTAACTGTTGTTTTTGGAACATAGGCTTGTTCTGCTAATGCTCCTGCCTTTGATTGATATGTCCTATAGCGCATTTCCTCTGGTCCAATGTGTACTGCCAGTAGGTGGTCACCATCCTCTAATTCTTCCCACTTCCTATATTCCACCTCATCCTCCAGTTCTTCCACTTCAGTACCATCTGAACATGCTCCTGGACATCGCAAAAATTCTAACTTAGCCATTCTCCAGTCAATTTTGGGGTTATAATACTTTAACCAATCAAAACCAAGGAAAATTTTGTTTTTACTAAGTTTTGAGATACCAAAATCCATTTCTTCTTCATGATTCCTGATCCACATTCTCAGCTTTGCAGTATGTGTGAGGGAACCTCCTATATTGAGTGTTCCATCCACATTATAGACTGGGATTGGTTGAGGAAGTTGGTAAGTATTTATTTGGTGCCTTTTCATGAAGTCCTCATCCACACAGGAGCCAGTACATCCACTATCTAACAGTGCCTTTACAGCATGGGTTTGGAAGGTATCTGTTGTAGAGATTATGCATGGAATATCCATTTGATTGGTTCCCATTGTCTGAATAACTGTGGGTTTATTTTTTAATTGATAAATTGCCCATAAAGCATCTTGTTTGGATAACTTGTTTAATTCATGAACCAATTCCATTGTGATTTCCATTCCTCTCTTATTATGAGCATACTGGGTGAGGGTTCTCAACCCTTCATCTAGCGTCTCATTCCAGATTCTTCATAATACCCAAGTGCCAGTCCAAGGTTTTATTCCATGAGATTTCATTCTTAAGGGTTTGCTTCTTATTTGGTGAATGAACTGTGCATTATCCTGTAACACATACTCAATATTTACACACAAATCCATGTACCTATTTACACCCATCAATGAACTGAAGCTATTCATTGATGGAAGCAAAAACCCTGTGGATGTGAACCTTGAACCTGTCTTTGCTGTACTGTGGCCTCCTCTGGGGCTTCCTCCTCAGTGCTGGCATCCATCAACTGCTGCAACTCTTCTCTCTCTATGTCTGTGCCATTACTCCATACATCTACCAATCTTGTCCAGTTTTGGTGGGGTTGAGGGCATGATCATGTGAAATGACCCAGTTGACCACAGTTATAACATCTGCATTGAGCTCAAGAATGGTCAACCTCCATAGTGTTGGGGTCACGAGTTTGCCATGTGTTACCAACTGGGGGAGGGGGTCTATTTGTTGGGTGAGGTTGTGGAGTTGATGATGTTTGTTGTGTTGTAGTGTTAGGACCCAAATCCCCTTTTCCACTTTTGCTGGCGAAGATTTTTCTCTCTGCCATCACTTGCCTCCATTGCCTATCTAAGCAAATTGCCACCTCATACCACTTTTCTAATGTAGTGGGTAGTTCAGGAATTGCCATCATTTTGTCCAGAAGGGGCATGTTTAACAACCTCTTGAATTCATGAATACCAGCAGTTTCTCCATAACCTGATCGCATATAACATTGTTGGAAAACCTGTACATGCTCTTCACTGGATTTTGAATTCTGTTTGTGTTACGCCCTCCAGCCTTCAGCGCTCAAGGTTCAACCCCTAAGCGCTCCTCCTACTATGCAACCCCTATTTTCGACATTTTGACACTTTCTTGTTTACCTTTGTTTATCTAAATGCGAATATTGGTTAACCTACTGACTTGGACAGTCATTTCACTTACAGTCATACATTCTGACTACTACCTCGGGCTACTCTGGTCCCCAGGTGTCCTTACTCATCATCTCACCAATATTCTTATTCACATCACAACCAGAGATAACCATCAACTATCTCTTACTTGTTTCATCTTATTATTTTAACTCTTCTTAGTTACCACTTTATGTATATAAGTAGTAACCATTTGCCTAGGGATCCCTAGGCTTTCAATCCAGTTTCTTCCCTACTCTCACCCCGATCTCACTGTCTGAGGAACTACCTAGAGCATCGCTCTACTTGGTGATCAGACATATCTACATCTTATCTAAGTGGTGGTTATCTCGCCATTGCCGCTCCCCTCGAGAGTCCTATACTTGGTCCTTGGCTTACTGCCTGAGCACTGAGATAGACGTCCCTTACAGTTTGATGGTTGTAATTTCCTGAATGGCAGTGGCTTGTTTGTTGGGATTGCCAAAGGCCTTGTAGATATCTCAATAAAGGAGTTTGATGGGGTCCACTTCTTGAGATTCCAAGTACTGGGTATGAAAATCAGGGGATGTCATATAGACCATAAAATGGTCTCTAAACAACTGAGCCATGCCAGTCTGCATGAAGCCCAGGACCCAAGTAATCTTGATTTGAAGTGAACCAAACTCATGAGGCTTTGCTGAGATGTATAATCTACAAGCATTAATGAATGCTTCACATGTTGTCATAGAGCTATCATAAAGTGATGGTGAGGCCATCTTTGGTCTGCACACCACTTGTCCCTGTACCGAAGGTGTAGCCATAGATTGCGCCTGGAGTTGGGAGATCATCTGCTCTTGTGGCATGATGATTTGTTGCATCTCAGCAACCATCCCAAGTAGTTGCTGAATCTGGGCAAAGGCTTGCTCCAGAGTCCAGCCAGGTTCAGAGGTGCCACCAGTACCTCCACCAACCATCATTCTTAAGGGGAAGAAGATGATTTTGAATAGGTAGTAAAATGGGAGGAGTGCAAAGAGTAATGGATCCATGTTTTAAGTGTGAGAGGGGAGTGGAGGAAGTAAAGTAGGTTATTGATCAATAGAACCTTGTGACAGGCACACGACCCTGATCTGTCACTTAGGTGATGAGAATTGATAAGAGAAATCTGGGATTGATGGTGCACAAGGCAATGAGTGAGTGATTTTCTCTCAGAGAGGGTAGTAACACAGGACTACGCTGTAAGGGATGTCTATCTCAGTGCTCAGGCAGTAAGCCGAAGACCAAGTATAGGACTCTTGAGGGGAGTGGCAATGGCGAGGTGACCACCACTTAGATAAGATAAAGATATGTCTGATCACTAGGTAGAGTGATGAGCTCTAGATAGATCCTCTGACAGTGAGAGCGAGATGAGAGTAAGGAAGATACTTGTATTGAAAGCCTAGGGGATCCTAGGCAAGTAGCTATGGTTTATATACACTAAGTGGTAGCTAAGGCAAACTAAAATAATGCAATGAAACAGGTAAGAAAATAAAGATAGCTACTACTGGTAACAAGATGAGTAAGTAGCTC
>KZ302224.1:2507-30114 GCA_002554575.1 Amanita thiersii Skay4041 | reverse complement strand
ACCTGGCTTGTGAAGCTGATACACCTGTACCAAGCTAAACACTTCCGATAAATTCAGTACTGGTCACTTGGTGTCTCCGATAAATTCCACAGAGGTGAGGCGATGTCTACCTCTAGCTCTAACTTTTCAGTGCAAAAAGTTGTGCTCCTTATCAACGGCAGTTGGATGATTTCCTTAAAGAAAACCTGGACTCTGGCTGGATACAGCCTAGCAAGTCACCGATGGCATCTCCATTCTTCTTTGTAAAGAAGAAAGACGGGTCCTTACGCCCTGTACAGGATTACCGTAAACTCAATGAGATGACCATCAAAAACTGATATCCATTACCCCTCATTAGCGAACTGATCGATAAGTTGTCCAAAGTGAAATATTTTTCAAAAATGGACATTCGCTGGGGGTACAACAATATTTGGATAAAGGAAGGTGACAAATGGAAGGCAGCTTTCAGAACCAATCAGGGGCTCTTTGAGCCATTAGTGATGTTCTTCGGACTGACTAACTCCCCTGCAACTTTCCAGACCATGATGAATGATATTTTCAGGTTGGAAATTGCAGAAGGATGGGTAGTCATCTATATGGATGATATTCTCGTCTTCACCGAAAATCTTGAAGAACATTGGAAGCGTGTAGCTCAGATATTGGCCAAATTGGAACAACATAAACTCTCTCTCAAACCAGAAAAATGTCAATTCAAACAACAAGAGATTGAGTTTCTAGGCCTTATCATTTCACAAAACATGCTTTGAATGGACCCAATTAAAGTCAGAGGTGTGGCAGAATGGCCGGTGCCTACTTGCAAGTGAGATATACAACAATTCCTTGGATTCTGTAATTTATACAGAAGGTTCATCGAGGGATTCGCCAAGCTTGCAAAATTGCTCACAATTCTAACCGGAAAAGTTGAATGGACTTGGGGAAAGGCGCAAATTGAAGCATTTACTGCTTTAAAAAACAGAATCACCTCCCAACCATTACTCGCTATGCCCAATCCAGATGGACAGTTCAGAATCGAAGCAGACACATCGGACTTTGCCCTAGGGGCTATCCTTTCCCAGCAGCAGGCAAACGGCTTATGGCACCCTGTCGCTTACATGTCTCACGCTCTCAGTAGTGCAGAATGCAACTACAAGATATACGACAAGGAGATGCTAGTGATAATGATGGCTTTCTACAAGTGGTCGCAATACTTAAAAGGAGCAAAGCACACTATTGAAGTGCTTACCGACCATCAAAATCTGACATATTTCAGAAAGCCCCAAAATCTCAATCGCCGCCAAGCCCGCTGGGTATTGGATTTACAGGAATATAATTTTGTCATCAAGCATAGATCCAGAAAGGCCAATTCTAAACCCGATTTGCTTTCGCAATGCGCAGGACATGAAAGAGGGACAAATGATAATGAAAACGTTATCTTACTCAAAGATGACCTCTTCATTAGAATTTTCAATGACGATCGACTTCTATATGAACTCAAGCAGAAAATCGCGAAAGTAAATAAAAGACAATGGGACACACAAGTCATCAACGGGTTAAGGAATAAGGCTCCAGGCTATCGCATAGAAGACGGAATTGTATACTGGCAGGAAAGGATCTATGTGCCTGTAGACAAACAGATCCGAGGGTCTATAATTGAAATATTCCACTACCTCCCAACCGCAGGACATGCAGGCATTACCAAAACCCTGGAATTCATCACCAGGAATTATTGGTGGCCTAACTTGTGGAAGGACATTGAGGAATATATCAAGGGATGTGACAAATGTGCTAGGAATAAACCCAACCAACAGAAAAAGGCAGCGCCCCTTCATCCCAATGAAATCCCTCCCAGACCGTGGCATACAATCACCATGGATCTGATCGGCCCCCTCCCGGACTCTAAAGGATACGACGCCATCCTAGTGGTGGTAGACCGCTTCACCAAGAAGGTGTACTACCTTCCTACCAACACAACTGTCACTTCTCAGGGAGTTGTGACACTATACAGAGATCACATCTTCAAAGAACACGGACTCCCTAAGAAGGTGATAAGTGACTGCGGTCCTCAATTCGTATCCGGATTTATGTGGGAAATGTACAAGGTACTGGGTATCACTGGGAATTACTCCACAGCTTTCCATCCCCAAACCGATGGACAAACTGAAAGGGTCAATCAAGAACTGGAGGAATACTTGCGCATATACATTAACAATCAACAAAATAACTGGTCAGACTGGTTGGCAATTGCCCAATTCTGCCATAACGACCGAGTACACAGCGCAACCGGATATTCCCCGTTCATGATGAACAATGGCAGAAACCCCCACAAGGGAATTGAGAGTAACACCCAGGTGAAACACCAATCGGTCTCAGATTTCTTAAAACAGGTCAAAAATATACATAAACAAGCAATGGCAGCCCTCATAAAAGCAAATCAAAAAATGAAGGCGAAGTATGACTGTCATAAGAAACCTGAAATAGAATATCAAATCAGATCAGAAGTTTTATTGGACGGATCAAATATCACTACAAAACGACCATCCAAAAAACTTGATGCAAAATTCTATGGACTGTTTAAGGTTAAGGCTAAGGTCAGGAAAACATCATACAAATTAGAACTTCCGACGAACTGGAAAATCCACGATGTATTCAACCAGGATAAACTCAAGCCTTACCACAGACCAACATTTCCCGACCAACCCACAGTAAATCGTCCCCCACCAGAAATAGTAGACAGAAGAGAGGAATGGGAGGTGGAAGAGGTACTTGATAGTAGAGTACGAAGAGGAGGTAAACTGGAGTTTTTGGTTAAGTGGAAGGACTACCCAGTAGAAGAAGCCACATGGGAACCAATGGCAACCCTTGAAAATGCTCAAGATGCTATCGACAGATTCTACCTTAATAACCCAGGAGCTCCGCGCTCCGTATCCCATTGTCATTTCCACTTCTGCCGTTACCAAAACTTCACAACACCATCTCCCAAACCTAAACTCTTCGGATGGGAGGATGGTAAGTTTGATGAAGAGTATTTGAAGAAACTAGAAAGAAATTGGAGGACATGGAAAGGAGCACGGAAGGAAGCTTATCAGTCATGAGGACATGACCCTTAAGAGGGGGGTAATATTATGAGTTTGTCACTTCTTTCTTTCTTTTTCATCTTCTTTTCTTTTATTTTATTCCATCCCACCTTTTTCACCATTGCCGCCCATTAGACGCATGCTTATATTAGCACCTGTCTAAGCGCGCGCTTCCACTTTATCTTATCTTATTGGACTCGGCCACCTCAGACAACCTCCGAGAGGTCGTTAGTTCGATCCTTCCCTTTGACACCTACTTTATCTTTCTTTTTAGTTTGTTGTTTGTAGTTGTTAGTCTCTTAGCTCTTTGATAGTCTACCTCACTGTGTAGCTACAAGAGTTTCATCTCTTCTTTAATTCATCGCTGTTTGACTTCCCTGGAGACGCTTGAGAGTCTTGGTGGAAGGTTTTGGATAGTTTTTCGTGAGCTCGTGACAGTGACCACCACTTAGATAAGATAAAGATATGTCTGGTCACTAGGTAGAGTGATGAGCTCTAGGTAGATTTTCAGACAGTGAGAGCAAGATGAGAGTAAGAGGAATACCTGTATTGAAAGTCTAGGGAATCCTAGGCAAGTAGCTACTACTTATATACACAAGGTGGTAGCTAAGGTGAACTAAAGAAGACTGTTAAAACAAGTAAGAAGATAAGTATAGCTACTACTGGTAACTAGATGAGTAAGTAGCTTGGTAAAGCAATGAATAAGGAGGCCTGGGGATCAGAGTAGCCTGAGGCAATAGTCAGTGATGTTGACTACAGATGAAACACTGTCCAAAGAGGCAGTAAAGGTGAGTATTTGTAAAAGGGTAAACAGACATAAACAAAAGGATGTCAAAATGTCGAAAATAGGGGCTAGAAGTGCTTAGGGGTTGAACCTTGAGTGCTGAAGGTTTGAGGGCGTAACATAGTTTGCCTTAGCTACCACTTTGTGTATATAAGTAGTAGCTACTCACCTAGGATTCCCTAGGCTTTCAATACAAGTATCCTTCTTACTCTCACCTCGCTCTCACTGTCTGAGGATCCACCTAGAGTTCATCACTCTACCTAGTGATCAGACATATCTACATCTTATCTAAGTGGTGGTTACCTTGCCATTGCTGCTCACATTGAGAGTCCTATACTTGGTCTTTGGCTTACTGCCTGAGCACTGAGATAGATGTCCCTTACAGCATCATTCAATGAGTGGGACATGTAAGCCACTGGTTGCCATAAGCCATCATCTTGCTGCTGGGAGAGGATTTCTCCAAGGGCAAAATTGGACATGTCAGTTTCTACATGGAATTGTCCTTTGGAATTTGGGACTGTGAGAATCAGTTGACTGGTGATTTTATGTTTTAAGGCATTAAATGCCACTGTTTGCACATTCTCCCATTTCCAATTAACTTTACTAGTTAGAATTGTAAGTGGTTTAGCAAGTCTAGCAAATCCCTCAATGAAGCATCTGTAAAAATTACAGAAGCCAAGGAATTGCTGAATTTCCTGCTTACAAGTGGGCATTGGCCATTCAGCTACACCTTTCACCTTAATTGGGTCCATCTGCAGTGTGTTTCACAAGATAATTAGGCCCAGGAACTCGATCTCTGTTTGCTCAAACTGGCATTTTTCTGGTTTCAAAGATAACTTGTGTTACGAACTCGTATGTTTTCCCTTTATTTTACCTTTCTTTCTTTCTTTCTTTTCCTTCTTCCTTCACTTCCGTTATAAGCGCCCACTTAGACGCGCGCTTCCCCTTATCTTATCTTATCAGCCTCGGGCATCTCGGGTAATTCCGAGAGGTCTTAGGTTCGATTCCGCTTTGTATCATTCTTTTATATTAGTTCCTTTTAATCGTTCGTATGTAGTTATTTGTACTTTAGCTCTTTGATAGTTTACCTCACAGTAATACTATTCAAAAGTTCCTCGTCTCGTCGTCGTTCTCTCTCTACTCTCTAAAAACCTTCGTCTTCAAACCTTGGAGTGACGCCTGAGGATTGTTGGATCGCGGATATGGTTGTATTAGTGAGCTTCTAACAACTTGTGTTGTTTGAGTTTGGCCAATACCTGCACTACACATTTTTGATGTTCTTCAAGATCTTCAGTAAATACAAGAATGTCATCCATATAGACAACCATCCAACCCTCAGCAATCTCAGTTCAAAATATATTATTCATCATGGTTTGGAACATTGCTGGAGAGTTTGTTAAACTGAAGAACATCACTAGTGGCTCAAATAGACCTCAATTTGTCTGGAACACAGCTTTCCATTCATCACCCTCTTTAATCCATATGTTGTTGTACCCCCAGCAAATATCCATCTTTGAAAAGTACTTTGCTTTGGATAGTTTATCAATTAATTCACTGATGAGGGGTAGTGGATACTGATTTTTGATGGTCATATTGTTTAGTCTCTGGTAGTCCTGTACTCGATGTAGAGAACTGTCTTTCTTTTTAACAAAGAAAAAGGGAGATGCCATAGGTGACTTGCTGGGCTGGATCTGACCAGAGTCCAAGTTTTCTTGAAGAAATTTGTCTAACTGCTGTTGTTCCTCAATGTTGAGGGGATATATTTTACAATCTAATGGTTTGGTGTCAGGGATTAATTCAATAGTGTGATCCCATGGGTGCCTTGGGGGCATGTCACAAGCTCACTGAAACAACCCTTAACCTATCCACCAAGACTCTCAAGTGTCTCTGGGAGGATGAGAAGAGAGAAAGAGATACGAATTAGATAGAGGAGGAGACTCCTGTAGCTACATGGTGAGGTAGACTATCAAAGAGCTAAAGCCTAAACTACTACAAACAACAGAATAAAAGGAAAAATGAATAAAAGGAATAACCAAAGGATGAATCGAACCCAAGGTCTATTGGAGTCATCTGAGATGTCCAAAATATCCAACATTGCCAATTCGTCCGAGATCCCCGAGAGCGATAAGATAAGATAAGGAATGGGGGAGAAAAGAAAAAGAAAAGAAAAGAAAATAGAAATGAATTAAAAGAAAATAGAAATGAATATGAACTCATAACAGGGCAGTTCATTGAATATTTCTTTTTTGAAAACCTTATGATAGGGGAGGCAGTACATGGGGATTTTGCTCTTTAAATCCCAGCTGGTTTTTGGAACATACACTTGTTCTGCTAACTGGCCTGCCTTAGATTGATACACCTGATATCATATTTCCTCTGGTCCTATATGGACTGCTAAACACTGGTCTCCATCCTCTAACTCATCCCATTTCTGACAACTCAGTTCATCTTCAGGCTCATCCACCTCTGTGCCTGTTTCACATGCACCTGGACATCATGAAAACTCAATCTTAGCTTTCTTCCAATCAACCTTGGGGTTGTGGTATTTCAACCAGTCAAAACTGAGAAATATTTCATTTTTGCTAAGATTTGAGACACCAAGATCCATTACTTCCTCATGAGTACCAATTTTCATTCTTAGTTTACTGTATGCATGAAGGATCCACCAATGTTCTGGGTCCCATCTGCATTATAAACTGGTATAGGTGGGGGAGAGGTTGAGTATTGATTTGGTGTTGCTCCACAAGTTCTGAGTTGACACAAGATCCAGTACATCCACTATCCAACAGTGCTTTCTGTTAGAATAGCCGCCCATAAGGCGCTAAAGTATCGGACCATAGATAGTTATTAATAGTTCCATCTAATTATAGCTAGCCAAGTGTCGCAGTCCAGCCATGGACTCCCTGGAGATGAACTGCAGATATTCTATGAATAACAGCAGTGATATCATGCGCAGTTACTCTGGGTAGAAGCATGTGTAAAATATTGGTCTGTGTGCATACTTCTGTACAGTATAAAAGAGGACCGATTAGTGTCCTAGCAATACAAGTTCTTACAGAGCTTCCAGCAGTAGCACTAAGCAACTAACTAACCAGTAAGTTAGCTCCCTAGCTACTAGCTTCCCCTAGGGATTAGCCTAGCGCTCTACGCAGGCATTCCGGACTGGGCAACTCCCTCTGAGAGCCAGTCTTCTCAACAGGTTATGGGCCCTGCAGCCTGTAGCTTGGGAGAATTGAGAGAGGAAACTCTCTCCCCTCGTCATCCCCCTCGCTCTCAAGGAGCTTGGGATTGTGAGGGACAGTAAGCAAGTCACTTGCTTGCTGTGCCTCCTGTTGAGACTAGGGACTTCTTACTCAGTGTTTAAATCGTGACCCTGGCACTGACCAAGGATTTTCTTTACAGATCTCAAATCTATAAACAAATCCTCCGGTATGCCCTCCTTCACCATCAACAGCTACCATAACTTCGAGGTTCCGGTTCCGGAATCCACCACCAATGGCCTTGTTGAGGCCATTACTGCCAGGCCGCTCCTGCAGAACCTTCTGCAGGATGTCTCTGCCCTCTCATCACACATTAACAATGTGCGTATGGTCCAGCTCGCCTGCCTCCCAGTTCAACTGGTTGGGGCAGAGTACCTTTACCTCTCCAAATGCAGCAAGCATGTTGCATTAGAGAGTAAAATTGTTGAATTCCTAATTGAACAATTAAAGCTGGTCAAAAAACAAAACGATAGGTTTGCCTCTGCTTATTCCAACACTCATGGTTGGCCAGCTCAGGGAGGCTTTGCGGGAATGGTGGGAGAGTGGGGAGTTTTGGAGGAAAATGAAAATGATGAAAATCAAAATAATAACAATTAGTTTAGTTATTATATTTTCAAAATATCATTTTCCTTTCACCTTTTTAAACACTATCTTTTTTCTTGGAAGAAAAACAAGGCTAACTGATAAATTAGCTTCAGATCAAACCTCAAAATGCATCATTTTCCTCTCAAGAAAGTAAAGAAGACCCAGCCCAACAGTGGCACCGGTTTCTTCTATATAGTCCCTGGTTACAAACTATCTATGGAAGAAATCCATAAAATTCAAACAAAGAATTTTAACATCAATTCATACACCAAGCAATTGTTTCACAAAGAGTCACTCACTCTTGCCAAATCATCACCCAAGCGAATTGATAAAGCAACCATTTCCAAACCTCATCCTCTCATGCAACCACACTCCATTAAGACTCCCATATATTACGATAACCACATTCACCTTTATCACGATTTTGTCAACAGCATAAAGATGGGCAATCACATCTATCTTTATCAACACCACTTAATTGAACAAAAGAAAAAACATGATAGGGAAATTGCCAAATGGAGGGCCAAGGAAAGAGCCTCACAAAGAGAACAGGATGAGGCCTGGGACATCCTTCTGTAAGGGACGTCTATCTCAGTGCTCAGGCAGTAAGCCAAAGACCAAGTATAGGACTCTCAAGAGTGAGCGGCAATGGCGAGATAACCACTGCTTAGATAAGATATAGATATGTCTGATCACTAGGTAGAGCGATGCTCTAGGTAGATCCTCAGACAATGAGAGTGAGATGAGAGTAGAGGAAATACTTGTATTGAAAGCCTAGGGAATCCTAGGCAAGTAGCTACTGTTTATATACATAAAGTGGTAGCTAAGGCGAACTATAAACAATGCGATGAAACAGGTGAGAAAGTAAATATAGCTACTACTGGTAACAAGATGAGTAAGTAGCTTGGTGAGGCGATGAGTGAGGATGCTGGGGACCAGAGTAGCCCGAAGCAATAGTCAGCAATGTTGACTACAGGTGAAACACTGTCCATAGAGTCAGTAAAGATGAGTATTCGCAAAGGGATAAACAAAGATAAACAAAAGAACGTCGAAGCATCGAAAATAGGGGCTGTATAGAAAAGGGGCGCTTAGGGGTTGAACCTTGAGCGCTGATGGTTGGAGGGCGTAACACCTTCAACGCTTAAAGCGCAAGGAATGATATGAAGATCTCCGACTCAAGAGATGCCAAGACTACACTCGTAGCCATGCATATCAAATAGAGATGCTCAATCATAATCTTGAGTTCCACCCAGATCTCAGGAAACCACTCCTAAAGGATCCCAAGAATTGTTTTCTCACTTGGCTTTGAGGTGGTGTTGAACTCCTCCAGAAATATGGATGGTCCATATCCAATAAAGAACGCAATCACTTCCAACATTCACTAAATGGAAATTATATTCCCTTCGAATTGGTGGAATGTCTCCCACCAGTCATCCTACAATATCTTACAATATACCATTGGTCAGACGACATTCGAAGAACTCAGATCGCTTGTGACAATCTAAACAGATTCGCAAGAATTAATTTCCTATCCATCATAAAGCATCGTTACTTCATTTGGATTCTAGGAGGAGAACCCCTCCTAAACCATTATGGTTGGGAACTTTCCGCAGAAGATAGGAATTGTTTCATGCACACCTTAAATGGCAACATCAAAGCAATTCATGAATGCATCCTACTCATAAGAGAATTCCATGATGCCATCCTTTACATCATGGACTCTCTCAAAGATGCATCACAAAACACAATTGACAGCTTCTTTGAAATCAGGGAAAACTGCTTCCTCATCTGGATTTTAAGCGAATCACTACTAAAGAAATATGGCATCCAAATTACTGACCATGAAAGAAATATCTTCCATGACACCTTACAAAGATCCTTCATTTCTAGACAAGAAAGGAACCATCTAACTCACACCCTCAATGGAAACCGCAATCTTTGGACCACCAGAGGACAAGCCAAAGAAGAACAAGAAACAATTTTTGCTGATCCCTGTCTTCTTCAATGATTCATGTTCATCTTTGAACACATAAATGAGGCCACACATATCCTCGAGGCCTGCAGAATTCTTTCCCATAATGAAAGAATATGCTACCTTTCCATTGAAATGCAAAGAATGTTTGTCTGGATCATAGGAGGAGAAAGAGCCTTAAATCACTTTGGCCTCTTTCTATCAGCTGAAGAAAGAAATCGTTTCATGCATGCCTTGAATGGCAATGGGAACGATATCAAAACATCTGAAATGGATCATATTCCTGTCATGGATGGAACCAATTACACTCTTTGGGAATACCCCATGAGAGCCTATCTCAAATTCAAGGGATATTGGTTAATCACCATGGAAGGAATTCCTGACATAGCAAATAGAACAACCCCTTTTGCTCTTAACCCAAGGCCAAGCGGAAGTACCAATGCACCATCTGAAACTTGGGAAAGCATGCTCAAAAGATGAGAACTCAAAGACAAATATTACAATCTTGATGATGGTGCTAAAGGATCTATAAAACAAAGACTTTCTAATGCCATCATCAAAGAAATCAAGGACCTCTCATCTACCAAAGAAATTTGGAAACATCTCGAAAACAAATACAACAAGGCCGGAAGTGCTCAAGTTTTCAGAGATATCCAAAAAGTTTACACATTTCAAATAAAGGGAAATCAAAACCCTGAAGCAGAAATTGTGAAACTGGCTTTACTATTTGCCTGCCTCAAAGCCCAAGGAGCGGAAATGTCAAAATTTTATCAAGCAATGACACTTTTGAATGCAGGTTCAATGAAGTGGCCTCATCTTGTATCCATCTATCTCTCCCAAAACAAGAGGAAGGACCTCGACTTTGATAAAATCAAAGTCATGTTCATCACTGATTGGCACAGAACTGCCACTCTTGGACAACCTACCCCCAAAATAAACAAAATTTCGGGGGTACAACAAAAGAAAAAGGATCCCAACTGGAAGAAAGGAAAGGGAAAAGACAACACAAAGTCAGATTCGACTACTCCGTCTCCTCCCTCTTCCTCTGACTCTAAATCCTCTGGAAGGAAATTCCGAGGGGGACGCCAAACTAAAAAGAAAGTCAATTCGGCAATTGAAGAAGTAAATGAGGATGAACCATCTCATATTCTGAGTTTTGCAGCCTCTGCAATGGTCCCTCATTACACTTCAACAACGTCTACTATTGATAGTAGACCTTCTGTTCCTCCACAGAAGTATCAAGGGACCCCAACTAAGGGTGCTTGGGAAACCGTCCCTGAAGCAATATCCCTGCTTCACAGAATGGGTATAAGACCTTCCATTCAGTTGGTTAAAACCACTGAAGAACCTCTTCTTGAGTTGACAGAGGACTACCCTGTCACCAAAAAGCAAAAGTTCACCCCAGAACTCTCCCCTCAAGAACCCATTACCATCCCCGATCCTGAAGTGGTCATTGACTGGGACGACGTTGTCTCTCTTGGTGAAGAACCCCAGGAGACATACACAGAAGCAGAGATAGTCGATGATCTGACTACCATCATTGATGAAAGGTGTGTACTCTCACCCAGTAACAACAGATATACTAACACAAAACAGCATGGATTACCTCTTCGAAGAAATAATCCAAGATGCCTAAAAGTTTCTTTTGCTGTACTCCATCCTAAGATGATGGACAAATGTTTACATATGAAAACCTTTGTGTTATGTAATATTTGCTCGAATAAAAATTATGCACCATGGTTACTGGACTCTGGTGCTTCTGTACACATCACAATGAATAAAAAGGACTTCACTGATTATGAAGCCCTAAGACACCCTATCCCTATCGAAACTGCTGAGAAGGGAGCTGTTGTTAAACTATTAGGCCAAGGAACAGTCTATATCAAACACAGCACTGATAAAGACTGCAATACAATCTCAAAAATATATCCTGTCTATTACCTTCCACAGCTAGGTCATCAAATTTTTTCCCTTGGAGAATTCCTTGCTGGAGGACTCTCCTTTAACGGAAATAATGAGGAGGTTAAAATCACTGGAAAAAATGATGAAACAATCATCTCTGGAAAAACATCCAGATTATATCCAAACTTGTTCCTGATACAAACCGAAATAGTATCAGGTTTCAAACATTTATTGTTGAAAGCAACCCTCCCACCCATGGAGAATGGTTCTCCAAATATCCCTTACCACATTTGGCATAAGCAATTAGGGCATCCTGGTGCAGAAGCCCTAAGACATTTCAAAAACGATGCGCTAGATATGCCGCCCAACATAATTAAATCCAGAACAGAAAGTATCTGTACTGGTTGTGTGAAGGGAAAAATGACGAACAAGTCATTTCCATCTTCAGAATCTAGAGTGAAACAACCATTTGAACTCATTCACTCTGATGTCAAAGAATTCCCCAAAGAAGGCTTCAGACATACCAAGTACAGTATGTCATAACTTTCTTGGATGATTTCTCAGGTTGGTGTGTCACCACACAACTATGAAAGAAATCTCAAGTATATGAAGCCTCTGAGAGATTCTTTGCTCTGGTTGAAACTCAATTTGACACGAAAGTCAAAAAATGGCAAACTGATGGAGGAGGAGAATTCAAATCATTAGAACTCTCCAGCCTAATCAAAAATAGAGGAATCATTGAACAAACTAGCACCCCACATACCCCGCAACAGAATGGTTGGGCTGAACAACTAAACAGAACTCTCCATGAGAAATCTGAGGCTATGTGTCACCAAGCATGCCTACCTGAATCCTTCTGGTCATTTACCTGGGCACACTCAACATACCTCTATAACATAACACCTCAAAAACGCTTGAGTTGGAAATCTCCTCATCATGTTCTCTACGGCGAAAAGCCCTCTGTCAACTTTCTACGTGTCATTGGCTGCGCAGCTCATGTTTGGATACCTGAAGAAAAACGCTGAAACAAACTATCACCTCATTCTGAAATAATGATTCACCTCGGTCTACAGCCAGGAACCAAAGGATGGTCCTTCCTTAGATCGAACAGCTCCATTTTCATCAGAACAAAGGCAATCTTCAATGAATCAATCTTCCCAAAATGTAAAGATACACCTTCAAGAATGCTACCTCCAGCACCCGAAGGAACAACTTCTGATGATGACACACAACAAGATGCGCTCACTACACTCGATGATGATTCATTCCAACCTCAACAGTCATCAGACTTTCATAATTCTATGTGGTCTGAGACTGACTCTTCAAACAGTGATCCTCCTGACTCAATAAAGGATGACCAATCTGAGGACATGGATGAACCAAAAAGTGAGGATGAATCTGACCCCCATCCTGATGGAAACTCATCAGAAGAAGAAGAAGATGGCTTTCAAGATCCCGTATCTGACCATTCTTACACCAAAGAACATGAGCATCATTCTTCAGAATCTAATGATTCTGATGTGGAAGAGCACGATAATCATTACTCCTCAGATGAACAGGAGCGTCCACCAACTCCACCCCTCAGACAATCTGAGAGAACCAGAAATGTCCCCATCAGACCTGGTAACATTTATGGCAAACAGCATGTTCCTTCTGAAATCCTTCAAGACTTACAAAGTCAAAGAAATTGGGGACCAGGAGACACGATCTCTAGCTTAAAGAGAACAACTCCTATAAGCAAACAACCTTCCATCACAAGGGACCTACTGAAAAAGGGTAGCAGCAAACATGCTGGACATTCTGGATTAAATCAGAACCCTCGTGAAAGAAGGAAATCCCTTCCTAAAAGACTTAAGGATGTCAGGATTAACCTCAATGAATTGGATGACATCACTAGAACATGGCTTGAAGCAATGAATTTTGATGAAATGGGATTAACCCAAAAAGCCAACTTTCTGGGTAATGGGGGAGTTGCTTTTGTACTCAAAAAATTGCTCAAAGCAGCTGTCCCTGACGATATCCCCATCCAATTCAGAGACATTGCCAAACTACCACCATCTGAAAAGGATGCCTGGTACAAAGCTTGTAAAGAGGAAATCAAAGCCCTTGAAAGCCGCAATGTCTATAAACTCATGTCATTACCCAAAGGCAAAAAGATCATTAAAAATAGATGGGTTTTTAATGAAAAATCCGATGGAAGGAAAAAGGCAAGACTAGTTGCCAAAGGTTTCTGTAATGGATGTCTATCTCAGTGCTCAGGCAGTAAGCCAAAGACCAAGTATAGGACTCTCAAGAGAAGCGGCAATGGCAAGATGACCACCATTTAGATAAGATATAGATATGCCTGGTCACTAGGTAGAGTGATGCTCTAGGTAGATCCTCAGACAATGAGAGTGAAGGTGAGAGTGGAGAGATACTTGTATTGAAAGCCTAGGGAATCCTAGGCAAGTAGCTACTGCTTATATACATATAATGGTAGCTAAGATGAACTAAAGTAAACGGGTGAAACGAGTAAGAGAATAAGAATAGCTACTACTGGTAACTGGATGAGTAAGTAGCTTGGTGAGGCAATGAGTAGAGATGCTGGGGACCAGAGTAGCCCGAAGCAATAGTCAGCGATGTTGACTACAAGTGAAACACTGTCCAGAGAGGCAGTAAAAGTGAGTATTCACAAAGGGATAAATAAAGGTAAACAAAAGGACGTCGAAATGTCGAAAATAGGGGTTAGGGCGCTTAGGGGTTGAACCTTGAGTGCTAGAGGTATGGAGGGCGTAACAGTTTCTCACAAGTTGAAGGAATTGACTTCAATGAAATCTTCTCTCCTGTCGTAAGATATGAGACTGTGCGTCTCATACTTGCCCTTGCCACTCTCGAAAGATGGCACATATCTGGGCTAGATGTTAAAAATGCCTACCTTTATGGTACTCTAAACGAAGAGATCTATATGAATCAACCAGAAGGATTCATCCAAAAAGGGAAAGAACATCTAGTCCTAAAACTAGAAAAAGCCCTTTATGGTCTCAAACAAGCAGGACTTGCTTGGTGGCATGCCATGGAAAAATCCATGAAAGAATTAGGATTCACTCACATCAAATCAGATGCAGGCATTTTTGTCTTCAAAAAGAATGGCAAAATGGTCATTGCCATTGTTTATGTAGATGATGCACTATTTCTTGGACCAGATAAGAACTTCCTACTTGAAATCAAGAAGGAATTTATGAAGAAATGGGAATGTAGAGAAACCGATTGTTCAGAATTCTTAGGAATGAGCATAAACATCAAGAATGGAAAACTCTACCTTGATCAACAAAAATATCTCCTAAGAATTCTTGAACGCTTTGGCATGCAAAATTGTCGAACAGCAAAGACGCCACTCCCTGCAGGCTACATTCCTCAACCAAACTCTGAAAAGGCAGATCCCAAACTAAGATCTCGCTTTCAACAAATTATAGGCTCATTACTATATCTCATGATTGGGACAAGACCAGACATTGCCTTCACAGTAATAAAGATGTCACAACACTCCGCAAATCCCTTTCAAGAACATATAGACAAAGCCCTATACATCTTCAGATATCTTAATGGAACAAGACAATATGCACTTACCATGGATGGAAACAGCAGAAAATCACTTATTGCATTCACTGATAGTGATTATGCTTCCGACCCCATAAAGCAAAAATCTACTTCTGGTTACTTTACCAAACTAGCAAATGGGGCCATCTCTTGGACATCTTGTTTACAACCAACAATTGCCCAATCCTCTACTGAAGCTGAATACATGTCACTATCAGATTGTTGCAAACAGGTTGTTTGGCAAATCTCAATGATGACAGAACTGGGCTTCAATGTCATACCTGTTCCAATTTGCGGTGACAACCAAGGATTGATATTCATGGCCTCCAACCCAGTACAAGAAAGAAGGTCAAAACATATCAACATAAAATATCACTACATCAGAGAGGTAGTCAAAGACAAAAAAGTCAAGTTAGAATTCATCGCAGGAGAATATAATCCCGCAGATCTTCTAACAAAGAATTTAGCAAATATCAAATTTGCTCAATTCAGAAATGAACTCAGTCTCAAATTCTATTCAGACTAGAGGTCTAACTTGCTATATAATAACCCTCAAGGGGGAGTATTATTAGCAAGGGGGAGTGTTAGAATAGCCACCCATAAGGTGCTAAAGTATCGGACCGTAGATAGTTATTAATAGTTCCATCTAATTATAGCTAGCCAAGTGTCGCAGTCCAGCCATGGACTCCCTGGAGATGAACTGCAGATATTCTATGAATAACAGCAGTGATATCATGTGCAGTTACTCTGGGTAGAAGCACATGTAAAATATTGGTCCGTGCACATACTTCTGTACAGTATAAAAGAGGACTGATTAGCGTCCTAGCAATACAAGTTCTTACAGAGCTTCTAGCAGTAGCACTAAGCAACTAACTAACCAGTGAGTTAGCTCCCTAGCTACTAGCTTCCCCTAGGGATTAGCCTAGCACTCTGTGCAGGCGTTCCGGACTGGGCAACTCCCTCTGGGAGCCAGTCTTCTCAACAAGTAGCCCAAGGCAATAGTCAGTGATGTTGACTACAGATGAAACACTGTCCAAAGAGGCAGTAAAGGTGAGTATTTGTAAAAGGGTAAACAGACATAAACAAAGAAGCGTTGAAGTGTTGAAAATAGTGGCTGCATAGTAAAAGGGGTGCTTAGGGGTTGAACCTTGAGTGCTGAAGGTTGGAGGGTGTAACAATCCAGATGGTTTTTTGGGTCACTGTAGGGAGCTAACTTACTGGTTAGGTAGTTGCTTAGTGCTACTGCTAGAAGCTCTGTAAGAACTTGTATTGCTAGGTGTTATGATCTTTTCTCTTTCTCTTTCTTCACCGTTTCTTATCTTATCTTATCATCTGTCATCTAATCATTTAGGCACTCCCCTTTATCTTCTCTGCACCTATCTTATTCCCTTTTCTTTCCTTTTCCTTTCTTTTTCTTTTTCTTTTTCCTTTTCTTTTACCCTTCGGGGATCTCAGCGTCTCAGGCATGTCAGACATTGTGGTCATCTCGGATAACTCTGAGAAGGTCTCTGGTTCAACTCTCCCTTAAGCCATTCTTTTCATCATTACTCTTGAACCCATCATTTGTCATTGTTTATACCTTAGCTCTTTGATCGTCTATCCATAGTATAGCGTCGAGTGCCCAATCTATCTCTCTTTCTCTTCCTTCTTCAACGTTTAGGAGTGATGCCTGAGGAGTTCATTGGATCGCGGTTAAGGCTATACTAGTGAGCTTCTGACACTAGGACACTAAACAGTCCTCTTTTATACTGTACATGTTACACCCTCAAGACCTCTAGCACTCAAGGTTCAACCCCTAAGCACTCCAACCCCTATTTTTGACATTTCAACATTCCTTTGTTTACATCTATTTATCTTTTTGTGAATACTCATCTTTACTGCCTCTGTGGACAGTGTTTCATCTGTAGTCAACATTGCTGACTATTGCTTTGGGCTACTCTGGTCCCCAAGCATCCTTACTCATCACCTCACCAAGCTACTTACATGTAGCAGAGAACAAGAATGTTTGACATTAAGTTGTAGGAGGAAGATGTTCTGTAATAGCATCAATGTCATCTCTAAAACCCATCAACACTGAGTCTGCTGCATCAAGGATAAGCTAATTTCAAAGTTAGTATACTCCAGATAAAACAAACAAAAGGAGCACAATTTTATCAATGGGATCTGGATGTTAGAATAGCTGCCCTTAAAGGCGCTAAAGTATCGGACCGTAGATAAGTTATAAATAGTTCATCTAATTATAGCCTACCATGAATTGTCCATCGATCCATGGATGCCTTGGAGATTGTTACGCCCCCCAACCTTCAGCACTCAAGGTTCAACCCCTAAGCACCCCTTTTTTCTATGCAGCCCCTATTTTCGACGCTTCGACGCTTTCTTGTTTACCTTTGTTTATCCAAATGTGAATATTGGTTAACTTACTGACTTGGACAGTCGTTTCATCTACAGTCATACACTTTGACTACTACCTCGGGCTACTCTGGTCCCCAGGTGTCCTTATTCATCATCTTACCAATATTCTTACTCACATTACGACCAGAGATAGCCATCAACTATCTCTTACTTGTTTCACCTTACTATTTTAACTCTTCCTAGTTACCATTTCATGTATATAAACTGTAGCTACTTGCCTAGGACTCCCTAGGCTTTCAATACAAGTATCCCTCTTACTCTCATCGCTCTCATTGTCTGAGGATCTACCTAGAGCATTGCTCTACCTAGTGACCAGACATATCTATATCTTATCTAAGCGGTGGTCATCTTGCCATTGCCACTACCCTTGAGAGTCCTATACTTGGTCTTTGGCTTACTGCCTGAGCACTGAGATAGACGTCCCTTACAGAGATAGACTGCGGATATCTACAAATATCGCAGTGATATCATGCGCAGTTACCCCAGGTAAATGTGCAGCTACTCCAGGTAAAGTCACGTGTAGAATAATGGTCCGTGCGCATACTTCTGTACAGTATAAAAGAGGACCATTTAGCATCCTAGCAATATAAGTTCTTACAGAGCTTCTAGCAGTAGCACTAGCAACTACCTAACAAGTAAGTTAGCTCCCTAGCTACTAGCTTCCCCTAGGGATTAGCCTAGCACTTTGTGCAGGCGTTCCGGACTGGGCAACTCCCTCTGAGAGCCAGTCTTCTCAACAGGTTATGGGCCCCACAGCTCATAGCTTGGGAAAATTGAGAGGGTTTACCCTCTCCCCTCATCGTCCCCCTCGCTCTCAAGGAGCCTGGGATCATGAGGGACAGTAAGCAAGTTCCTTGCTCACTGTGTCCTCTGTTGAGAACTGGGGTTCTTCTTACTCAGTGTTTCAAATCGCGAGCCTGGCACTGACTGGATTTTTTACAGATTTTTCAAATCTTCAAAAATCTCTCTTTGGTATGCCCAATTTCATGATTAACAGCTACCACAACTTCAAGATTCCTATCCCAGAATCTACCACCAATGGACTCGTCGAGTCCATTACCACCAGACCCCTCCTGCAGAACCTCCTGCAGGATGTCTCTGCCCTCTCCTTGCACATTAACAATGTGTGAATGGTCCAACTGGCCTGTCTCCCCGTCATACCAGCCAGGGAAGAGTATGTCTATCTCGCCAAGTGCAGCAAACATGTTGCACTCGAAAGTAAGATACTAGAATACTTAATAGAACAGCTCAGTATCATAAAGTGCCAGAATGACAAATTCTCTCTGGCCTATATGAATTTACATGGGTGGGGGCACATGGGAGGTGTTGGGGTAGGACAGGCAGGAACCGGAGCATGGGGGGTGCTGGAGGATAATGATGATAACATTAATTAGAATAATCATCATTATTTCTCCAAAATATTATTTTTTTTAACACTGTCCTTGAAAAGAGAGAAAACTGACTAAGAAATTTTTTTCTTTAGATCAAGTATTATCCTCAATGCATTTCTCACCTTTCAAGAAAGTAAAGAAGACCCAGTCCAACACTGGTACCGGTTTCTTCTACATAGTCCCTGGATACAGGCTATCTATGGAAGAAATCCACAAAGTTCAATCAAAGAACTTTAACATCAACTCATATGCTAAGCGATTGTTTTGCAAAGAGTCACGAACTCTTCCCAAACAAACCAATAAGGCGACCATCTCCAAACCTCGTCCTCTTGGCCAAGTGCACTCTGTTAAGGCTCCCATTTACTATGACAATCATATCCATCTTTACCATGAATTCGTCGACGGAAGACAAATGGGCAACCATATCTACCTCTATTGACACCACTTAATGGACCAAAACAGAAGGCGCAATAGGCAAATCACTCAATGGAGAGCCAAAGAAAGAGCCTCACAAAAGGAACAGGATGAGGCCTGGAATATCCTTCAATGCTTAAAGCATAAGGAAAGGTATGAGGATCTCCGCCTTAAAAGACACCAAGACTATGCCCACAGTCACGCATACCAAATGGAGACCCTCAACCGCAATCTCGAATACCATCCAGAACTCAGAAAACCACTCTTGAAGGATCCCAAGAATCGCTTTCTGACATGGCTTTGAGGTGGCGTCGAACTTCTACAAAAATATGGATGGTCCATATCTAACAAAGAGCGCAATCGATTCCAACATTCACTAAATGGAAATTACATCCCTTTCGGATTAGCAGAGTGTTTTCCACCAGTCGTCCTACAATACCTCACAATGTACCACTGGTCAGATGAAATTCAAAGAATTCAAATCGCCTGCGATCACCTCGATGGATTCACTAGGATCAATTTCCTATCCATCATCAAACATTGGTACTTCATTTGGATCATAGGTGGTGAACCACTTCTAAACCACTATGGTTGGCAACTTTCTGCAGAAGACAGGAATCGCTTCATGCATGCTTTAAATGGCAATATTGAGGCAATACATGAATGCATTCTACTTGTAAGAGAATTCAATGACGCCATCCTTTACATCATGGATTCTCTCAAGGATGCATCACAAAGCACCATCAATAACTTCTTCAAAATCCAAGAAAACCGCTTCCTCATCTGGATCCTAAGTGAATCATTGTTAAACAAATACAGCATTCATATTACAGACAATGAAAGAAACACCTTTCATGATGCACTGCAGAGATCTTTCCTTTCAAGACAAGAAAGAAATTGCATAATGCACACCCTTAATGGAAATCATAACTTTTTGGTGACCAGAGGACAAGCTGAAGAAGAACAGGAAACAATCTTCGCAGATCCCCGCCTTCTTCAACGATTTATGTTCATCTTTGAACATATAAACGAAGCTACTCAGATCCTTGAAGCTTGTAGAATCCTTTCTCATAATGAAAGGATCTGCTACCTCTCCGTTGAAAGAAGAAGAATGTTCGTTTGGATCATAGGAGGAGAAAGAGCCTTAAACCACTTCAGCCTCTTCCTATCGGCTGAAGAAAGAAACCATTTCATGCATGCCTTAAATGGCAATGGGAGTGATATCAAAACATCTGAAATGGACCGCATCCCCATTATGGATGGAACCAACTACACTCTCTGGGAATATCCTATGAGAGCTTACCTCGAGTTCAAAGGATACTGGTTAATCACCGAGGAAGGATTGCCCAATTTAGCAAATCAAACAGAGCCTTTTTCCTACAATCGAGTACCAACTGGATCCACTGAACCCCCAACAGAATCTTGGGATAGCCAAATCAAAAGATGCGAGCTCAAAGATAAATACTACAACCTCAACAATGGTGCCAAAGGATCCATAAAACAAAAACTGTCCAATGCCATAATCGAAGAAATTAAACACTTGACCACTGCCAAAGAAATTTGGAAACACCTCAAAACCAAATACAATAAAGCTGGCAGTGCCCAAGTTTTCAGAGACATTCAAAAGGTCTACACTTTCCAAATTAAAGGAAACCAAAATCCTGAAGCAGAAATTTCAAAATTGGCTCTCCTTTTCGCTCGCCTCAGGTCCCAAGGGGCAGAAATGTCAAAATTCTACCAGGCAATGACTCTTTTGAATGCAGGATCGATGAAATGGCCACATCTCATATCCATCTATCTTTCCCAACATGAAATGGACAAACTCGACTTCAACAAAATCAAGACCATGTTTGTTGCTGATTGGCACAGAAGCACCACACTAGGCCAACCCACTCCTAAAATCAACAAGATCTCAGGCATACAACAAAAGAAGAAGGATCCTAATTGGAAGAAAGGGAAAGGAAAAGACAACAAAAAATCCAAAACACCCTCCTCTCCTTCCCCTTCTTCAGATTCTAAATCTTCTTCTGGAAGAAAGTTCCAAGGGGGTCGCTGAACTAAGAAAAAAGTTAGTTCAGTGATAGAAGAAGTTAATGAGGATGAACCATCTCATATCTTGAGTTTTGCAGCTTCTGCAATAGTTCCCCATTACACTTCAACTGAGTCTACCATAGACAGTAGACCTTCTGTTCCCCCACAGAAATATCAGGGGACACCAACCAAAGGTGCTTGGGAAACTGTACCCGAAGCCATATCTTTGCTTCACAGGATGGGTATTAAACCCTCCATTCAGATGGTTAAAACCACTGAAGAACCACTTCTTGTAAGGGACGTCTATCTCAGTGCTCAGGCAGTAAGCCAAGGACCAAGTATAGGACTCTCAAAGATAAGCAGCAATGGCGAGATAACCTCCGCTTAGATAAGATGTAGATATGTCTGGTCACCAGGTAGAGCAATGCTCTAGGTAGTTCCTCAGACAATGAGAGCGAAGTGAGAGTAGAGAGGATACTTGTATTGAAAGCCTAGGGAATCCTAGGCAAGTAGTTACAGCTTATATACATAAAGGTGGTAGCTAAGGCGAACTAAAGTGAGGTATTGAAACAGGTAAGAAGATAAGAATAGCTACTACTGGTAACCAGATGAGTAAGTAGCTGGGTAAGGCGGTGATAAAGGAAACCTGGGGACCAGAGTAGCCTGAGGCAGTAGTCAGTGACATTGACTACAGATGAAACAACTGTCCAAGAGGCAATAGAGGTGAGTATTCGCATATGGATAAACAAAGGTAAATAAGAGGACGTCGAAACATCGAAAATAGGGGCTAGGGGCACTTAGGGGTTGAACCTTGAGTGCTAGAGGTCTGGAGGGCGTAACACTTCTTGAGTCAACAGAAGATTACCCTGTCACAAAAAAGCGAAAGTTCACACCAGAACTTCCATCTCAAGAACCCATTACTGCCCCCAACCCTGAAGTGGTCGTGGACTGGGACGATGTAGTGTCTCTTGGAGATGAACCCCAGGAAACATACACCAAAGCAGAGATAGTTGAAGATTTGACCACCCTCATTGATGATAGGTGTGTACTCTCACCCAGTAACAACAAATCTACTAACATAAAACAGCATGGATTATCTCTTCGAAGAGATAATCCAAGATGCTTGAAAGCCTCTTTCACTGTACTCCATCCTGAAACAATGGGGAAATGTGTACATATGAAAACCTTTGTACTCTGTAGTATTTGTTCAAATAAAAATTATGCACCATGGTTACTGGACTCCAGTGCTTCTGTACACATCACAATGAGTAAGAAGGACTTCACTGATTATGAAGCCTTAAAAAACCCAATCCCTATCGAAACCACTGAGAAAGGAGCTGTAGTAAAATTATTAGGTCGAGGAATGATCTATATTAAACACAGCATTGACAAAGACAATGATACTATCTCAAAGATATATCCCATCTACTACCTACCTCAGCTAGGTCATTGAATTTTCTCCCTTGGAGAATTCCTTGCCGGAGGACTCTCCTTTATGGGAAACAACCAGGAGGTCAAGATCATCAGGAAAAATGATGAAATAATCATCTCTGGAAAAACTTCCAGATTATACCCAAACCTATTCCTGATACAAACTGAGATAGTATCAGGATTCAAACACTTACTATCAAAAGTGTCCCTCCCACCCATGGAGAACGAATCTCCTAATACCCCTTATCACATCTGGCATAAATGCCTAGGGCATCCTGGTGCTGAAGCCCTAAGACACTTCAAAAATGACGCACTAGATATGCCATCAAACGTGATTAAGCCAAGAACAGAGAGCATCTGTACTGGCTGTGTGAAAGGGAAAATGACCAACAAATCTGTTACGAATCCTTTCTCTTTCTCATCTTTCTCTTATCTTATCTTATCTCATCGTCCACCATCTAATCATTTAAGCACTCCCCTTTACCTTCTCTGTGCTTATCTTATTCCTCTTTTCCTTTTCTTTTCCCTTTCCTTCAGGATCTTGGTGATTTGGGCATATCGGATATCTCGGTCATCTTGGATAACTCTGAGAGGGTCTTTGGTTCGATTATTGCCTGAGTCATTCTTTTTACCATTGTTCTTAAACTTGTCGTTTACCGTTGTTTGTACCTTAGCTCTTAGATCGTCTATCCACAGTATAGTGACTTAAGTAGCCCAATTTATCTCTCTTCCTCTCTTGAAGACTGCTTGGAGTGACGCCTGGGTATAGTTGGATCGAGGTATTGGCTGTACTAGTGAGCTCCTGACAAAATCATTCCCCTCATCAGAATCTAGAGCCAAACAGCCTTTTGAACTCATTCACTCCAATGTCAAAGAATTCCCCAAAGAAGGCTTCAAACACATGAAATATGTCATAACTTTCTTAGACAATTTCTCGGGTTGGTGTGTCACCACTCAATTATGCAAAAAATCTCAAGTATATGAAGCCTCTGAGAGATTCTTCGCACTCGTCGAAACACAATTTGACATGAAGGTCAAAAAATGGCGAACTGATGGAGGAGAGTTCAAATCAATAGAACTCTCCAACCTTATCAAAAACAGAGGAATCATTGAACAGACCAGTGCCCCACACACACCACAACAAAATGGTCATGCTGAATGACTCAATAGAACTCTGCATGAAAAATCGGAGGCAATGCAACATCAGGCATGCCTGCCTGAATCCTTCTGGTCATTCACTTGGGCACATGCAACATACCTCTACAACATAACACCACAGAAACACCTAAAGTGGAAATCCCCACATCACCTCCTATATGGTAAAAAACCTTCTGTCAATTTCCTACATGTCATTGGCTGCACCGCTCATGTTTGGATACCCAAGGAAAAACGTCGGAATAAATTATCACCTCATTCTGAAATGATGATCCATCTTGGACTACAACCAGGTACAAAAGGATGGTCTTTCCTTAGAACAAATGGATCAATTTTTGTCAGGACAAAAGCCATCTTCGATGAATCCTACTTCCCCAGATGCAAGGATACACCTCCAAAAACACTGCCACCTATACCTGGGGATATGACACCTGACAATAATAGTCGACCCAATACCCCCACTCAATTGGATGACAATTCATTTACACCTCAGCAACCATCACATTTTGAAAAATTTGGTTCATCAGACAATGATCTTTCCAACCCCAGTGAATACTCAGACTCAGAAGGAAATGACCATGAAGAAATAAAGAGTGAGAACGAATCCAAAGACATGTACCAGACAAAAAGTGAAGATTGTTACGCCCTCCAACCTTCAGCGCTCAAGGTTCAACCCCTAAGCGCCCCAACCCCTATTTTCGACGTTTCGACATCCTTTTGTTTATCTTTGTTTGTCCCTTTGCGAATACTCATCTTTACTGACTCTATGGACAGTGTTTCACCTGTAGTCAACTTCGCTGACTATTGCTTCGGGCTACTCTGGTCCCCAGCATCCTCACTCATTGCCTCACTGAGCTACTTACTCATCTTGTTACCAGTAGTAGCTATATTTACTTCTTACTCATTTCATTGCATTGTTTATAGTTCGCCTTAGCTACCGCTTCATGTATATAAACAGTAGCTACTTGCCTAGGATTCCCTAGGCTTTCAATACAAGTATTTCCTTCACTCTCACTTTGCTCTCATTGTCTGAGGATCTACCTAGAGCATCGCTCTACCTAGTAACCAGGCATATCTATATCTTATCTCAGCAGTGGTCATCTCGCCATTGCCGCTTTCCTTGAGAGTCCTATACTTGGTCTTTGGCTTACTGCCTGAGCACTGAGATAGACGTCCCTTACAAAGATGAACCCGATCATCATTCGGATGAAAACTCATCAGACAATGAAGATGGCTTCCAGGATCCTGTGTCCGACGATGCTGACACTGAAGACCATGAGCATCATTCAGATATTGGAGACAACAAACCTGACTACTCCTCTGAAGAACCAGAGTGACCACCATCGCCACCCCTCAGATGATCTGAGAGAACCAGGAATGTACCTGTTAGACCTGGTAACATTTATGGTGAACAACGAGTTCCCTCCGAGATCCTTTGAGATTTACAAAACTGGAGGAATTGGCAACCAGAGGACTCTATTTCCTTTATGAAAAAGAAGTCCTCTGGAAACAAACCGGTCTCCATCACAAGGAACCTACCCTATAAGGGCAAGAGTAAAAATTCTGGGAATTCTCAGAACCCTCATGAAAGAGACAGATCTCTTCCTAAAAAACTTAAGGAGATGGAGATCAACCTAAATGAACTGGATGATGTCACTAGAACATGGCTTGAAGCTATGAACTTTGACAAAATGGGATTAACCCAAAAAGCCAACTTCTTGGGTAATGGGGGAGTCGCTTTCATACTCAAAAAATTGCTCAAAGCAGCTGTCCCTGATGACATCCCCATTCAGTTCAGAGACATTGCCAAACTACCACCATCTGAAAAGGATGCCTGGTACGAAGCCTGTAAAGAGGAAATTAAAGCCCTTGAAAGCTGCAATGTCTATAAACTCGTGCCACTGCCCAAAGGCAAAAAGATCATTAAAAATAGATGGGTTTTTAACGAAAAATCTGACGGAAGAAAGAAAGCAAGATTAGTTGCCAAAGGCTTCTCACAAGTCGAAGGCATTGACTTTAATGAAATCTTCTCTCCCATTGTAAGATATGAGACTGTATGCCTCATACTTGCCCTTGCCACTCTTGAAAAATGGCACATCTCCAGGCTAGACGTTAAAAATGCCTACCTTTATGGTACTCTAAACGAAGAGATCTATATGAATCAACCAGAAGGATTCATTCAAAAAGGGAAAGAACATCTAGTCCTAAAACTAGAAAAAGCCCTTTATGGTCTTAAACAAGCAGGACTTGCTTGGTGGCATGCCATGGAAAAATCCATGAAAGAATTAGGATTCACTCGCATCAAATCAGATGCAGGCATTTTTATCTTCAAAAGGAATGGCAAAATTGTCATCGCCATTGTTTACGTAGACAATGCATTATTTCTTGGACCAGACAAGAACTTCTTACTTGACATCAAAAAGAAGTTCATGAAGAAATGGGAATGTAGGGAAACTGATTGCTCAGAATTCTTAGGAATGAGCATAAAAATCAAGAATGGGAAACTCTATCTTGATCAACAAAAATACCTCCTAAAAATTCTTGAATGCTTCAGTATGCAAAATTGTCGAACAGCGAAAACACCACTTCCTGCAGGTTACATTCCTCAACCAAATTCTGAAAAGGCAGATCTAAAACTAAGATCTCACTTTCAACAAATCATAGGCTCACTACTATATCTCATGATTGGGACAAGGCCAGATATTGCCTTTGCAGTAATCAAAATGTCACAACATTCTGCAAATCCCTCTCAAGAGCATATAGATAAAGCACTATATATTTTCAGATACTTAAATGGAACAAGAAAATATGCACTTACCATGGATGGAAATAGCGGAAAATCACTTATCGCTTTCACTGATAGTGATTATGCCTCTGACCCCATAAAACGAAAATCCACTTCGGGCTACTTCACCAAATTAGCAAATGGTGCCATCTCTTGGACATCCTGTCTACAACCAACAATTGCTCAATCCTCCACCGAAGCTGAATATATGTCATTGTCAGACTGTTGCAAGCAGGTTGTCTGGCAAATCTCCATGATGACAGAATTGGGTTTCAAGGTTACCCCTGTCCCCATATGTGGAGATAACCAGGGATCGATATTCATGGCCTCTAATCCAGTACAGGAAAGAAGGTCAAAACATATCGATGTAAAATATCACTATATTCGAGAGGTGGTTGAAGGTAAAAAGGTCGAGTTAGAATTCATCACAGGAGAACATAATCCTGCAGATCTTCTAACTAAGAATTTAGTGAATATCAAATTCGCACAATTCAGAAAGGAACTTGGTCTTGAATTCTATTCAGACTAGAGGTCTAACTTGCTATACAATATCCCTTAAGGGGGAGTATCATTAGCAAGGGGGAGTGTTAGAATAGCTGCCCTTAAAGGCACTAAAGTATCGGACCATAGATAAGTTATAAATAGTTCATCTAATTATAGCCTACCATGAATTGTCCATCGATCCATGGATGCCTTGGAGATAGACTGCGGATATCTACAAATATCGCAGTGATATCATGCGCAGTTACCCCAGGTGTCAAGAGGACGACAACAGCAACACGCAGCAGCTAGTTAAGTAAGACTTTCACTTACAATCTAGAGCGGTGTAATAAAGCAGAGTGAAGCATGTAGCGAC
>KZ302223.1:0-30233 GCA_002554575.1 Amanita thiersii Skay4041 | reverse complement strand
CTACACGCTTCACTCTGCTTTACTACACCACTCTAGAATGTAAGTGAAAGTCTTACTTAACTAGCTGCTGCGTGTTGCTGTTGTCGTCCTCTCGACAGTGTCCTCTGAGAGGTCACAACGAGTGGCCTGAAAGGGTGACCCTATCCTTTGTAGGTCATCTCACCCCTGATGCTCATCCACATCCAACACAGGTAAATACTTTGTTTTGGCTATGTTTTACAACTTGATGCATTGTAAATATTCATCATGTTCATCATATTCATCAAGAGGGAAAAATATTTATTAAGCTACAGTGACATTTTATTCTTTTTGTGATGTGGGATAGTGATCACTATGATCATCCGTTTCAGGATGATCATCATTGACCACCCCTGGTGGCTGTGCCTGCAAAACTCATTCATGATCACATACATTGTGACACAGGCTAGATTTTCAAATTCGCGCTGTACCCGCGTATAGTATTATCAGGGACATTCAAGCATGAACCACATTTTCACCGATGTCTCTCCCCTGCTCTCTAGACCTTGTCCCCCAGCCTCCATCGGCCAGAACACACTACAGATACACAATTTGACTGGGCCATTGTCTCCTAAATTACAATAATGTGACTGACATAGCCCTTGCGGCTGCTTCCACGTGCAGTTGGTCCAAGACTCGAAGTGCAACGCTGACAACTGACAATGGAGGGGCGTATTCTCTGGCTTCCCATTAGCATGTGTTACCCTGCGCAGAAGCACAGTCATGGATGATCTTCATGAGCGAAGGGCTGTGTGGTGCAATCTTAGCTCACCTCGTTATTCGTTCACGCCAAAGCAGGACAGTGGGATATGCATTGAAGTAAGTAAACACAGAGTAATTAGACAGATCAGAAGGCCCTAGGGTTGTGTGTACGGTTTCTAGCGTTGAAAGAGCCACTGTATTGTTTGACGATAGTAACAGTACTGCCCCTACTTCCACTTCCACTTCCACCTGGACCTGAGCGCCTGTTTCTATTCCTACTCGTATCAGGCCTGCTCGTCGCATAATCCATATCCGTCATGACCCAACACCTGCCTTCTTCGCTCGCAAAATTTGCTATTGCTGTATCGATGGTGTAGCATTTGCCGTCATTCCTGATCCATTTGGAGACTGGCGGATGATATCCAAGACACCCTTGAGGGGTTTTGATTGGTAGATTGCCACGTTCGATACCTTCTGGACATCTTCGTAGTTCGTTATTGCTCAATTCTTTCATGTTCCCTGGATCATGGTGTAAAGAGAACTTACTGGACTGTAGGAACTGCAGCAGCTTGGCCTATGGTAGGGGTAGGCGAATTGGCTCTACTATCATCTTGGCTATTTGTCGTTAAAGTGTGCTTCCTCCGAACGATCTACAAATAATCAAAGCTTGAACATTGGCCCACCAAGTTTTCGAAACGCTTACCCTTTGCCCGCCTCTGGTACCTTGCATCCTATCAGAGCGACGTAGCTCACCAACCATCGGCGCAGCCCCAGTCCCGGTTGCACAACTCATCAAGAATACACAAACAAGAATGGAGACCTTGGCGAGATGCATTTTCGTAACGGGTTTGCTTTCGATTTTCTGTTTATTTCCTGTTGACAGTCTTATTTTTTTTTCTCCTATAGGTCCAGCCCTAAAGTGACGCAATGGCACTGATCAAAGTGTTTGCCAGGAAGGAGAGAGAGAGAGAGAGAGATGCACCGGGCACTTAACGGTGGTCGCGATGTGGGCCTTTTATATGTTTGGGGAGACTCGGACGGTACTTGGTTCTCCTAGATTCTCCTCGTATTTCATATTCCAGGATCTGATGACAAACTATAGGCGCTTCATTTTATCCGTGAATTTAACCGAGGCAATCTACACAAGGACCTTCTTTCGAACACCGGCTGATGGACCCATCCATGTGTGATGCATGGGTAATATGCCAACTTTTAAACAACAATGTGACTGCCATAGTCCTTGCGGCTGCTTCCACTGGCACTTGGTCCAGGACTCGAAGTGTAGCGCTGATAACTGACGACGGCACAGTGTATTCCTCTGATTTTTATTGACTCTGGGCAGAACCATAATTCTTGTGGATTATCTCCATGAACGAAGGGCCGTGTGATACGATCTTGGTTCACATGTAGCTCCTCTTCGCTACATCTGTGCTACCCACTGGCAGTCAACGCTTTCCGCGTTATCATTGTTATCACACCTTATTCATTCACTGCAAGTCAAAGTGGGACATTGTGGTATGCATACAGTAGGTGAACACAGACTAAGGTCAGAAAGCTTTGATTCGATGGATCGGTGCATAGTTGGCAGCGTTGAGAGGGCCGCTGTATTGTTTGATACTAGCACTGTCTCTACTTGAACCTGGGTGCTTGCTTCCGTTCCCAATCATGGGATCCTTATCCCTCACCCCCCAGCACCGGCCTTCTTCGTTCGCGAAATTCTTTATTGCCGTATCAATGGCGTAACATTTGCCGTCGTCTCTGATCCATTTGGAGACTAGCAGTTTACTCTCTAGTTCGAGACACGCTTCAGGAGTTCTTCTTGGTAGATCGAGGTTTTCAATGTTTTTTTGGACAGCTTCGTGATTTGTTATTGTTCAGTTCTTTTCATGTTCCCTGGATCATGGGTGTAAGGAGCACTTACCCGACTGTAGGAACTGCATCGAGCGAACGGGCTCTGATACCATCCTGGTTACTCGTCATAGAAAACATCCGCCGAATGGTCTACGAATGAGTAAACTTAACTTTAATTATTGTCCTACCAAAGTTTTTGAACACTTACCCCTTGTCCGCTTCTGGGACGTTGCATCCTATCACCAGCCGGCGTCGACGCGGTCCCCATCCCGGCTGCACAGCTCATCAAGGATACACAAACAAGAATCGGCGGGACCTTCGTGAAATGCATTTTTGTGCTCAGTTTTGCTTTCGATGTTCGGGTTATTTCTCCTGTGGATAGTTTTCTTTCCTAGGGTCCAGCCCTAAAATAACGCAATCGCACTGATCAAAGTGTTTAGAGTGGGAAAGAGTGAGAGGTGCACTAGGCACTTTACGCTGCTATGCTGGCATCTCTCGAGACAGGGTCTCTTATATGTCTGAGGCGGCTCATAATTTCTGTTTCTGTTGGTGTTTTCGTTTTCCTTTCCCCTTTTTCACTTTCCGGTATCTGACGACAAGATATAGGCGCTTCATTTAACGGTGAATTTTAGCCGAGGCAATCCACCTGTTTGGAAAAATCGGCAGACCACCAAGAAAGCAACCCCCCCCTCTCTTCTGTGACATGGCCGCTTTCAAGTGTCAGTGAACGCTAGCTTGAGAGCAACTTGATGATGTATGTGGAGCAAGAACTGGATTGCTTATTGGATTGAAATATAACTTGAACGTTGTCACATGCATCGTCGATTGTTGTACATGCCAGTGTAATCCCGCATGAGTGCATGACTGGCCTGCAAATGTTTTTCTCCCATAAATTTTTTTTTTTTCTTAAATATTATTTGACCGGTCACTTGTTTCATCTTTGGCAATTTGGTATGATACCTTGTTTCAACTTGAGAATGGTAATCAATGACACCCAGAGTAGTGTACAGCCGTCTCCGGATCAACACCATTGTTGCTTGTACTCGGGAGTGTTGTGGAACGGCACAAACGCCTCCACCCTCGATACACCGCTACCCTCATTCTCTCAGTCCGTTGTTATAGATGACCCACTTGATGGTGGTAGTGACGCTTATCCATACCATCATCACCCTTCATCTACCATATCACTCCACATTAATTTTCCGCTCGAGCATATAATAAAAGAAACTTGTCATTCATATTTTATCAAGTTAAAATACACTAGCAACAAATAACAAAAAAAAAAAAAAAGAATGAGGTGGGTGTAAGGTGGGTTTGGTTTGACTAAGCAAGCAACTCGTTTCCCTCGTCTATGTTACTAGCCTTCTTTTGTGAAAAGAAAAAAGGTTGGATTTAGGGGTCTGTGAGTGTCTTAAGATTAAAAGATATATTCGGATGAATGTAAAAAAAAAAAAAAAAAAAAAAAAAGCATGGAGGAACACATGCAAAAAATTGAAGTGATTAATAATGCCATGGTTAGTAAGGGGGGTGGGGGTTTGGGTTGAGGTCTACACCTTTCTTGTTGGGCATTGGTGTTTGCGGTGTGTGTAGATAGATTGCAAGATTTTGTCAAAAAAGGACGTTGGTCAGTCGGGCTTGGTGGTTGGTGGTTGGAGGGAATAAAGATATATATGTGTGTGTGGGTCAATCGCATCTATGCATGCATGCAGTGCATTCTCGTTGCCTATACCATCATCCCCCCACAAAACGTCAACACGTCATATCAAACCATCCAAGAATTTAAAAAACTAACCCACCTCATCTAAAAGCAGAAAACCAAAAAAAAGAAAGACACTCTTTTTTTTTTGTTTACTCATCCAAAGGCAACGTATCCTTCCACCGCTCAACAACAGCTGCCGTTGCTGCTGCATCCTCAATTTTAAACACCTCATGCAACACCTCTCTCACATTCTCCACATACACGAACCGAATCCCCGTCTTCACGCTCTCGGGCACGTTCTCTTCAATATCCGCCCGATTCGCTTCGGGTGCCAAGATCGTCTTGATCCCCGCTCGGTGGGCGGCCAAAATCTTCTCCTTTAACCCACCTACAGGCAGCACCTGTCCCACAAGCGAAATCTCACCCGTCATTGCTAGTCAACAAAAGTAAAACGTCAACACACAAAGTTCAATCCTTCCCCCTTCTCAATGAAACAAAAACAACCACCCACCAATATCAGGATTCACCCTCACCCTCAAAAACAAACTCACAAACGCCGTCAAAATCGCCGTCCCCGCACTCGGGCCCTCTTTCCCAATACTCCCCTCAGGCATATGCACATGCACATCCCGATCCGTCAAAAACTGTTCCTCAGGCGCCTTTGTGATCCCCAACTCGTACGCATGCGCCTTGACCCAGCTCAATCCAATTTGCGCACTCTCCCGGATCACCTCCCCCAGTTTACCCGTCAACTGCAGCCCGCCCTTGCCAGGCATACTCATCGCTTCGATAGGCATCACCGCGCCACTCCCATTCCCGAGGTACCCAAGTCCGGTGCTCACCCCCGGAGGTGGCGGGCGAGAGTACATCCGGTCTTTTTGGTATACAGGAGGACCAACGTAGTCTTTAAGGTTATTGGGTGTGATACGAACATGTACCGTCTCGGGCACCTTCATTGGCTCTCTCTCCTGCGTCGTCACAGGCTGTCGCTCACTCGTCTGCTCAGCTTCACTTGATGATGAAGAAGGCCTGTCTTGAGAAATAGGTGTCGCGGCTGAAGATGACGGAGGGGGAGCACTAGTGGATGAAGTAGAGCCAGAGCTCGGCGGCGCAACCGGTGACGAGGAGGAAGAGGAGGAGGATTCTTCCGGTAAATTAGGTTTCGGCTCCATTGATTCCACACTCTTCATTTCATCATTCCTGGCCTCACTCTCATCTTGCTGCTGCTTCTTGTCCAACGACGCTGACTGCTCCGGCTCCGGTAGGACATCTTCACCCACCTCTTGCACAACCTTGAGCGCCGCCTTGCGATAAATCTATTCAAACACCCCATATTACGTATTAGTCAGTCAAGCAGTCAGTCACCAATCCTCTAATCCTCACCTTATCAATATGCTTCTTCAAATTCCTCACTCCACTCTCCCTACAATAATACTTGATAAGCACATCCACTGCCTCCGGTTCCAGTGACACATCCGCCTCCTTTAGCCCACTCGCTTCCTTCGCCTGGGGCCCAAGATACTTGGACGCAATCACAGCCTTTTCCTCAGACACGTATCCAGACACTTCGAGCACCTCCATCCGGTCCAAAAGCGGCGCAGGGATGGTGTCCAGGTTGTTCGCGGTACACACAAACAAGACACGGGAAAGGTCAACAGGGACATCCATACTAACACACCATCAGCAGCCACATCAATCACAAAAAAACAGAAGAAAATAAACTCACTAGTGATCCAAAAAACTACTATTCTGCTCAGGGTCCAACATCTCCAACAGCGCGCTGGCAGGATCACCATTAATCCCTCTCCCAATCTTATCCACTTCATCAATCAACACGAGCGGATTCTCCGTCCCTACGCGTTTCAGAGCTTGAATAATCTTCCCCGGCAGCGCGCCCACATACGTCCGTCTATGTCCCTTAATCTCCGCCACATCCGTAAGACCACCCACACTAAACCTGAAAAACTGTCGTCCCAACGCCCGCGCGATGCTCTTACCGATACTCGTTTTGCCCACCCCAGGAGGTCCGACAAAGCAGATGATCTTGCCCTGAACGGTGCCTCGCAGCTTGCCCACAGCTAAAAACTCGAGGATGCGGGATTTGACGTCTTCTAAACCGTAGTGGTCTGCGTCAAGCACCGTTTGTGCGTGCGCAATGCTAAAGTTCTCAGGTGTATGCCGACCCCATGGTATTTGCGTCAACCAATCAAGGTAGTTCCTCGTCACATTCGCCTCGCTCGCTGCTGGCTCCAAACTTGCCAACTTGGCAATCTCCTCCTCAAATACCTTCCTTACAGCTTCAGGCATCTTGAGGGCAGCGGCACGTTCCTTGAACTTTTCAATCAACTTGTCCTTGCCATCACTTTCTATACCAAGCTCCTTCTTGATCCCTTTGAGCTGTTCCATTAAATAATACTCCCTTTGCCGTTTCGCAATCTTGCTGTCAACGTCCCGACTCAACTTGCTCTGCAGCTGCGCATTGATCAACTCCTTCTTTAGTACCAGCAGCGCCTTCCGGAGCCTATCGTCAACGACCAGCGACTCTAACACATCCTGCAACTCTTGCACGTCCCCGCTGGACACGGCAGCCGCAAAATCAGCGAGCTTGTCCGGCTCGTCAAAGACATTCGAGGCGACTTGGGAGATGGAAAAGTTGGTTATTTGGTCCCGGAAGAGAGGGTTAAGCTGAGCAATGTCCTTGAACACGGAAACAATTTCAGACATGAAGGCACGGATGTATTGGTCATCCTTGTTGTAGGGCTGAGTCTGTAGGTTCTCAATGTTGACTACAGACACTGCATGGTTGTGCAGGAAGGAGGTTTGTACAGGACCTGTGGCTAAGATATACGTTGAGTTGATGAGTTAGGAATAGTAAAATAAATGACGAACTGAGAGGTGGTTCAACAACCTGTTGCTCGCTTTCCGATTGTGGTGGCGGCGGCGTGGTAGGGGGTGTAGGCACCTGTCGGGAAGGGTCGTCCTGTACCTCTTGCACATTCGCCATAGCAGGGCGTCCACCAGCCTTGACCAATTCTGTAATCTTGATCCTCCTATGCGGGTACAACACAGCCGTCAAACCCTCCTCTTTACCCTCACCCAAAGGATGCACCGCCGCACCCTCCTGGTCGCGGGGAGAAGACGACGCCGCGGCAAATACGCTCGTAATCTGCGCAAACACACCAACCTGATGCACCTGGCTCAAATCTGTAATAACATCCGAGTCCGTATTCTCATCCTTGAGCAGGAAAGCACCAATGTAGGGCTGGCCGCGCTTCATCATCTCTTTGATGGCAGAGACGACGGAGGGGTTGCGGATGACGACGGCCTTGTAGAATCCTGGGAAAAGCGGACGGCGGGCGATGGGGAGAGCGAGGACTTGGGGGTAGCTTTCGGGGACAGAGTTGCGTGCGATGGAGCCGGGGCCGGGGGTTGAACCTGAAGACGAGTTGGAAGATGAAGAGGAGGGTGGGGCAGAAGAGGAGGAGTCTGGAGAGGAGGAAGAAGAGGAGGAAGAGAAGGATGGACTGTCTTCCTCTGGGGGTGAAGAGTTGGCCGAGGAGGGCGAGGGTGGTTGGTGGTGGTGGTGGTGCTCGTCATCGGGTTCATTCAGCTCATTGTCCTGACCCTCCTCCACCTCTTCATTCCCTTCATCCTCATTGCTATTGTTCTTCGAGTTGACCCAGCGAGGTGAATACAACGCCGGTACCGTCGGGCGGGCAAAAGCATGAATCTGGGAGGAAGAAAAGGTTCTCGAAAGCAGGTATGCGGAGGACAGAGGACGTGAGGGGCGTTTGTAGGATGTTAAGGCTGCAAGACGCAGACCGCGTCCTAACCACGACATTTGGTGGTGGTGGCCGTGCAAACCCAGAAAAACTTTTGCCTGCGAGTTGGGGACACCACAACCCTCGGCGTTCAAAAACGAATGACGCAAGATGCTGTTGATATACAAGTGTAAACACGACATTGCCAAACAACTACAAAGATACGGACGGGAATGTATTTATCGCTTTCCGAGTCGTATGTAAATAACTCGCCGTTCCCAATTCAAAAATGAAGCAAATACGAAGTCCATGAAAGTGCTACATGAGCATCAAACGGGAGTGATTGCAATGAATAGAAAGACAAGACCAATAAACACACCCTCGCAACACAGTATACAGCGAAGATGACGTAAACAGAGCCAATATGGATCCACCTGATATGTGGGATAACGTATGAGATAAAGGGGCAGAAGGTCACCATCAATACGCTGACTCTCCATACTATGCTTGCAGCCCGGGTCGGAAAGTGGGTGTTCCACGCAAGACAGTGGACGGCACCAAATAGTCTCCCTAGAAAAAAAATCAAAGTAAACCGCAAGAAATCCACAGCGGTGCCACTGGCGTTATAACAACCAAGTCCCATCCTCACACGCAGAGAGAGCTGTCTCTTGCATTGACCGGTCAATAAGTTCACATCCTCAGCATGAACACTACTACCACCCGCAGGACTCGAAGGTGGTGCAATCCAAGGCAGGCTCTTCTCGTGCACCTCAATCGGTACCTCCACATTCAAGGGCTTGTTCCACCAGAAAAAGTAGATCATCACACTGAACAGCGTATGCGCAACCGCAGTCAGCTCCAGCTCCGTTACCACCAGACCCCTTGCAGCACGGTGGATGCACTGTAGTACAAAGTACGTCGTTTGCACCATCGTCACACCCTTGGACACAACATCGCCTTTACTCTTATCCAAAATCCCCTTCTCCGTCACCTCCGGTAGGTCTATAGATCCACGGCTGAGCTCACAGAGAAACCAGTGTTCCTCCAATTGATAGCTCGTACGGTCCACTCTTACCAATCGGAAACCACCCATACACACGAACTGGGTGTGTACTTCAGTCCACTGACAATCCGGGAACATATCTAAACACATACATAAAAACCCAAAACAAAAAAAAAAAGTTACTAGAGGTTCACCAACCCAGCTGTATCTTATAACACTCACCATGTATCTCCTGCACCATATTGCAAGCATTTCTCCACGTCCCATAAGCATCCAATAAGATATACTCCGGCGCGATCAAGGCTACCAGTGTCAGTCCCGCCCTCTTAACCCCCCTATACCACCAATACCGAAATCGACGATGACTAGAATCAAGCACATCCGGATGCAGCGCGACCCAAGTACACAAAAACATTGTCGATAAACAACTCCAGACGATCGCCTGCGTAGTGCGATACTTGTCCACCCCCGCCCACGGCGTCGTATGCTGGTCCTGGTTCATGACTCGCACACACACACAACACGCAGAAGAAACAAAACGAATGCCAACAAACAGAAAGGGTTACCCTCCCCTTGTTGGGACAACCCGTGTTCACATTCTGTATAGCAAGCAGAAAAGTGTCCTTTGCGGACAGGTAAGCAAGTAAGGGGATGAGACTGGGAAGGGAGATAAGGGTGGTACCAGGGAAGAAGGAACGAAACGGGTAAAAGTTTGCCACCAATAGTCAACCTGACTGTTATCTCCGCCTGGTTTCGTGACCCTGAGTCAACACTGAACCACTACAAACCCTGGCGCTGTACCACCAACGCGTGATTGCCTGGTCGCTTGGTTGGTTGGTTAGTTGGTTAGGAGGCTGGGAGGGGTTCAATAACGCTCAAGGTATAGCAGTCAATCTCCCAACTCACACTGGGCACATACACATATGTTGTATCCTGCATTGCATTTCTACCACACCATGCATAACATTACTTGAAGGGATGAGAGCTGGTCGGTTTTTTTTGGCCAGGCACTTTGAATTTGGCTTAGCTCATTGTTTGACATCCTCCCCCCCCCCCCCTTTTCCTCTCTGGGCACCTTCAATGACGACTCGTGGTGTGTAGTACCGTATGTTGTTCAGGTGTACGTGTACAAATACACTCACCCTCCAAGCAATAAAAACTTGACACTTGCCACGCTATTGGCCCGCCTTCTATTCGGTCTCTGTTAACTTGTTGAATAAACATATCTATCCCCGATCGCGCGCGCGCACACGCTCCCTGGTGAGGAACCGGCGCCCAAGATTTCCAAGGAGGTCAAAAATCAAAAAAATAGACCCCGTGTGTGTGAGTGAATGTATGTGTCAAATTCACGGCCGGTACCTGACACAATACCATATACATGCCAAAACCTTCCAACTGGGTGGGTCAGTTCAGGGAACAGTGGTTTGGTGTAATGGATATGCAGAAATCACTAGAAAGGAACATGTGAGGATAACAAACTGAAACGCTTCCACCATCTCAGCGATCTCGCCACAGCGAAACCTTAAATGGCGACATACATCTTGCAAGGCCGACATTCGAACATCAAGCAATTCGACAGTTACAAAAGTAAGAAGAAACCGTCTAGAAACGGGGGGTTGCACTGGCAGCATGAGCACGGGAGCACTCAGGACTCAGGACTCGGACTCGATTTCGGATAAGCATGCACCTGTGACGCCACCAGTCTAGTTCATGGATCTTGGGTTTCTAGTCTCGCTGGTTTTATTTCTTCATTCTGCCTCTCTTTCCGCCGCCGATGTTATTACTCAATGTCAATACGCCGCGTTGTCCTGTCTGCTGCCTACCGGTTGACGCAATGATAGACTGATGATAACTCGGCGGGTTAGCCGAAAGGATGACAGATCTAAAAGGTATGTTTTTTACACTCATACCCTTCAAGTTTGAATTTAATTAACACTGTACGCGTGTAGGACCATGTGTACGATATACGTATATATTGTATTACAATATATACATGTTGCCCCCGCAAATCCCGCAATCCCAGAAATAGTTAGCGTTCCTCCCCTTTCATCACGCAACCGCCATTCCCCATTTGTCCCGATAACATGCACGCGATCCAACAAAAAAATCTCAAAACCCGAAAGAACGCAGATAAGAGATTGCAAGTAACGGTACTAACCGTATTTTGTATTGCAAAAGAGAGGACGAGAAAAAAAAAAATAGAACACCGAGTCCCTTGTGAGTCGAGTCCGTACAATTTAAATTTTTTTCGTGACGTTCGGCACGATATGGTTATGTATGACTCCCAAGGACCGTGGTTTTTTCCCTTTTGAAGAATGCAAGCCCGACCTCTCGAAGCTACCTAACTGGCTAGGTAGCACGTTACCCGACTCCATAATCTACTGTATTGTATAATGAACACTAAAAAGCCGTTGTCAACCCCCATAAGGAATAAAGTCAACGCCCAATTATTTTCCAAGCGGCCAGATCCTTTTCCCCAAGCCCAACAGCGCCTTACCTTGGTCATATAACCATTCGGACAATGAGAAGAAGAAAAAAAAAACAGGTTGATGAAAAGCGTCACCGCCATATAGTATGGCGTCCTTTTTCGTGTGATAAAAAAAAAAAAAACTCTCCAAAGGGAGAAAAAGTGTGAATTGATGGGCTGGACTCAGACTTGTGTTTAGGACGAAACATGCTCCTAAATCCTAAATAGTTCCTGTTGAGCTCTAGGCCCTCTTTTCTCCTAGCTCCGACATTCAAACGGGACAAGGCTCATGCATGGACATGTCCTTTTTTTTTTTTTTGGCGAGGCTCGTGGGGTATAAGCCCCTCTTCTTTTTGGGTTTCTTCCAGCAATGACGTTTTGGCGATACCAAGGCTTTTTAATATTTACCAAATGAGGTCACCGAAACATGGTGGCTTTTTCTCTTCTTCTTTCCTTAACGTGTTTCGTATACAAGCGAAGGTTCGAGGGGGAAGAGAGAATAAAGAAAGAAGGAAAGAAAGGTTTTTGATGCCAGAGAAAGCAGCTAGTGTCGTGTAGCAACGATCATCATAACCTCTTGCGTTTGATAAACTTCCCCCGTACAGTACTTGGGCAATGACAACTGGAGTCACAAAGTCACCGTACGTACAGCTGTTGCTGTTATCCTAGTGATTGATTAAAAGTACTCCCCCCTCCCTCCAAACACACACACGTACACGCCTTCTTCCCGCGCCTTTTCAAAATGTACAGTAGTACTCACAGATTTCCGCCGGTTGTCAACCGCCCGTGCACGTGTAACTTTGTAGCGCGGGGTATGTACTGTATGTTAGAGTGGTCGTGTCGTGTGTGTAGCGTCCACGAAACTTGTCAACCCTAGCGTGAGTAATAAAAAAAAAATCAAGTAAATGGATATTGAAAAAAAAAAAAGAGGTTAACGAAAGCCCATTCTTTGAGTTCATATATAATGTGTACCATTTTAGTATCAAATTAAAAAAAAAATAATCCGTCTTTGTTCCCCCCTCTCCGAGTCGGGATTTTGACCCTTGTAAATCTCATAAAGGTGGTATTGGAAGGGCTTGCTTGGTATGTGTATGCGATACTTGGTTCTTGCGTCAAGAGTTAGGGTTTAGGAGTTACCGTGTAGTCCGAGCATTTATGAGGGGTGACATACTGTAGGCACTATACGAATATGGTTCGCCATGTCGATCGTCATCTGACTTTTTTTTTTTTTGTTCTGTGCTACACAACGATACATACCAACAAATACGCCAACGTGGTGTCTTTTTATAATTTTCTGCAAATATACTGCAAAGGCTTGCAAACCGTGAAAACTAATGAAAGGAGCCAAGCTTTACTATAAACCCAAAAATGCAGGCTCGACGATTATTTTTTTTTCTTTCTCAATAGCAAAACCAAAAAAAAAAATCACATGCCATGGTAGCCCTTTTCATTTCCCTTTTTTATTACCAGCATGTCAAGTAAAAAAAAAATTGATTTTCCACGCACTGTTATAAAGATTAGCTTAGGAAAGTAACCATAGGGTATCAATAATATTAGTGTGGTACTGTATAAAGTGGGATAATTGCATGGTTGGCTTTTTAGTTGCCGCGGATATTGGTCTGCGTTCCTGTGGCGCAGAGGTATGCAGTACATCGGGTGCCGAGCACGTCATGACATGATCAGTACTGCAACTACTACTATATGATGCCTAGTGACGGCACAAAGTAGAAGCAGAATCGCTGCGCTTAGGGTGAGGGGAGCGAGAGGGGGCTGACCCATTGCCATCTAAAAATGGTGGTGCCAAGCCAAAGCTTACTTCAGGAAGCAAAGGACACGAAAAAGCCTTGATGAGGAGACGCACGAGCAAGGCCCCCGTAACTGCTAGCCCCACAACGCTCCACCAATTGATGTATTTTTTTTTGATGCGCTTTTTTTTTCTTCTTATCTTTCGATTATTGACTTGATGCTCTTTTTTTATACTCAAAAGTAAAAAGACCGAGCAAAGAAAAGAAAGGAGGAAGAGACGCCGGCAACTCGTTCATGAAAATCTCGACCCTTGTGGTACTGTAACCTAACATGTCTTAGCGGCAATTCCATGACACTTTCCATATTCATGTTTCTCAGAGACAGTCGCATCATGTGGCGAGGAAGAGACATGTTCGGGGTTAGACCGCCACACTGTAATGGGGAGTGAGACAGTAGGTAGGGTATGATGGTAGCAGCCCCACAGCCCGAGCAGGCAAGAACGAAGAGAAGAAAGAAGAGGAAAAAAAGAGAGACATATTTATTTCCTAAAAAAGAAAAAAGAAAGGTTATTGGAGATACGGGGCTGTGCAGGACCGCAATGGTTCCGCATCAGTTCCAGCTCCCGTATTCAGTCCTCGCTCGACGTGCTTCGCACTTTCCGCATAAAAAAAAAAAAGGTATACTTCCATACTTGTCTATATGAGTATGAAAATCCTTTTTTTTATCCGGCCAACTGCGAACCCGCCCTGCCCGCCCTTGTCAATGTTAACTGTGGGCTTAGACAGCGAGGGAGTAGGAAGGGTGGAGATACAGTCAATCAAATTAAAGAAGCCCGGAACACACAGAACATAGTACTAACATTTTCTGATTCAACTCTTTTTTTGGCAAGTGAAGACGTCTCAGCCGAAACCGCAGTTTTCCGAGGAGACGACAATACAAAAAGTTGTGCGTTTCCATTGTGTTTCTTGGGATTTATTCTGAAGCGACCAGAACTGATTCCCCTTTGCCCTCCAGCGCGCCGTGCCGGGATGACGGAATCTAGACCAAATTTGTCCAAGGTACCCTCTCCCCCCGCCGACTTGGCACATTCTTTCTCAAACTTCGGTTCCCATGCATAAAAGCAATCCATAAATCACCCAACGGAGACCACTCCATCTTTATCCTCTCTCTTCTTACCATCAGCCCATCTGGGTTCCATTTTTCTCCTAATCACTAGTTTCCTTGGGTCCATCTTTGCCCGACTTTTGCCACGTCCTTGAATTCAAAGACGCCCTTTTCCCCAACGTTTACCAACGATCCAGACGTTTTTCTCCCCCCAACCTCGCCTTTTGACCGTGCCTGGATATAGGCAAGTAGTTTCTTTGCTTGGAGCTCAGGTTGGCATTGCTATTCACCCTCGGGAACGACTAATTTCATCACGTAAGTTCACCCTTCCTTGCCTCACCTGCTTGCGCCAAAGTTCTGTTCACAACCGATCATAAAGTCGCTCATTTTTTTCCTCTCTTCCTCTTCTCGAACACAGCGCACAAACCCACCTCAACTGTCTCACACCCACACACCCTTACACTTATACTCACACATTCTCTTGACTCCATTCTTCCCCACTTCTCCTCACTCTTATAATCACGAGAGCCATGCACCTTCCTCCGATGCCCCACATTCCCCACATGCCTATCAACTTATTCAAGAAGTCGCACAGCAGACAGGGAGCTGAACGCTCTCTGTATCTCGCGTACTACTTCCGTACACCCACTCCTACCAACCCCGTGCGCTATCACACTGCGTTGGTGGTCTTGCCCAGTCCTTCACCCATCCCCCTTGCGGCAGCAGCAGCAACCTGTGCTGAGCCTCAGTCTGACGAGAGTGAATCACTCCCGGCTCCAACTCAGTCCTCTCCCACTCGGGCTAGGTCGCCCGGGCGGGCAACCTCCCCTTTGCCGTATGTCACGACTGCAACCAAGTTCCATGCCTTCAATGTACCCGTCAACGAGAATGGCCGTGGACGTGTCACTTGGGAGTTTAGAGTTGAGCGGGATGATCCCGGCGCACCCAATACCCCCTTGAGACTTCGTCTCGTCTGTCTCTTGTTCATCGGCCCGCTGTCGCAGAATGTCGGAGACCACAAATTGGAGAAGATATTGAAGAAGACCAACGTGGAGGCAAAATACATGGACGAGTTCCCCAAGTATTATTGTACGAATTGGATGTACGAGGCACTGCAGGTTGGTTTTTTTTTTCCTTTTTTTCCTTCTCAGTCTTGTTATGCATTGGGATGCTTATCATTGGTTATAGTTGCTCGTCGATGAGAAGATCATCGACCCGCTTCCCTGCTCACCTCCAGACTTCTGGGAAGTCGGTGGGCAGTATGCAGATAGATGGATGGCAGAGAACCATCTGCAGGTTCCTTACGACCTTCCCATCCCCTGCTGCGACCGTGCAGGTGTGGCATTGGCTACCCCCATGGGTCCCGTTGAAGAGAAGTGCCCAGACGACGAAACGAACGGCAACGCCCTCCCCAACTAGATCTTTACGGACAACTAATAAAGGTTTTGATGAAGAACGACATGTCTCAGATGATGGGTACCAAAGCCCCCCTCCCCTCACCCTCTTTACTTTCCTTTTTTTGTTTCTTCCTTTCCCTGCTGCAAACGAATGGACTGAGTAATCAAAAAAGGTCCTAGTGGTTAATTTGAAAGGGTAGTAGTTTTAATTGGTGTCTCTGAACTTCGCTCTCTATCTGTCTGTCTCTCTTTCTGCTTTTGTTTGCTTGAGAGGTTCGGTATACCTATTACTGTAACAAGGATTTATTTCCTGTAGTTAGATCGTTTTGCTACTAATTTGTCCCTCTTGGCTTTCTGGGTTTTTTTTTTTTTTTGCCGTCGCTATCGCTGTGATATAAATCATTCCCCTCCAATGTCAGTATCTATATTCCTCCTCTCTTCCTTCTACCATACGGGAATGATATCCGTCAATTCTCCATAATTTTTTCTTGTGGGGAATGCTCATTTTTTCACACTGGGGTTATTATCATTATTATTTTTCTTTTTGGTTCCCCCCAATCTAAACTTCCAAGCAGAAAAGCGGACTTTGGATCAGAGAATGTAATGTTATGCTTAGCATCGTAATGCTTTATATATATATCCTCCCTGCCGCAACGTGAGAACAACAACCAAATAAGGAAAAACAAGAGCTGTCGTGTTCGCTCAGAGCTAACTCCGATGAACTTGAAAGCGAGAGAAAAAAAAATTTTTTGCACCAGGGCTCTCGACTAAGCCAAAGCTGTCAAATCTAAGTCGTTATCATTTTCTGAAAGCAGGGAGAAGGCGGGAGGGAGGTGGGTCTAGGCCCAAGTGTGTGTGTAAACAGTTTAGAGGTCTGTGATACTTCTCGGATCTAAACAAAGCGAAAAGTCCACCGTGCCCAATCAGTGATCAACGGAGGAAAAGGAAAAAAGAAAAGGATTTTGTTGTCTGTGTTTTGTTTTTGTTCAAATATCACAGCGAACCCAATAGAATTACGTACAAAATCCAGCTGGGATACATTATAACTTTTACCATGCACGGTTAAGCCTCTGTCCGCTCGCGTGTGTGTGTGAATGTCTTTTGAAAGTTCAGGAAGAGGTGAGTGTGAGTGTGTCCATGTGCATGAGATTACTAGTAGTTAGTCCTTGCGTGGATCCTTTAGACTGTGACACGCAAGCTATTCCTTTGTGTAATGTTTTGATATTTTTTGGTCCTTGTATTTGTAAAAGGATTAGCTGTACTTGGGATACTATAATGAAAGACGTAATTGTGTGTGTTTGGTGGGAAAGATTTGGTTAGGGATTAAATGAGACTGTCCGCAGCTTGCCAGTGCCAACAAGTGATAGATGATTGATTAAACAATGGGGACGTGGACGACCGTCAGATGGGTTAATAATCACTTAGTGATGCTGTGCGTGGTTATGAGTCATAGATTCTTCAAGTAAGAGAGGGTTGCTCGATACTGGTAGTTCTATGACGCTCATACATAAATTCCAAGGCACCCAATAGAATATCATACAGAGTAACCCCAACTCACGGTCAAGGATGAGACGCCACATGTAGAAAAATCATCATCTCGGATCCTTTTTCCTCGCACCCATGACGGGCACACGTGGAGCACGACCAAGGAAGCTGATTGCCCCCGTACTTATCCGAGAACATGGAGTAGCACGATGATGTAGGCCCCCTTCCTCCTTCCCTAAGCCCACCCAGTGCGCGCTGTCTCTCATGGCTGGAGCTAGATGACCCAAGACAACAGCTTGGGGATATCACGATACCGTTCTCTACTGCTTTCAGCTAGCCCAAGGCAACCTACAGCTGGCATTCTCATCCCCACAAGGCAGGCATTATTAATCGGAATATAATTCTTTTGCAGTCTTCGAGGGGTAGCAGGATAACCACAAGCCTATGTCAATATGGTTGAGTGAGGTATGATCACCATGATAAAGGATTTAAGCAGTGGGTCTGCTCTGTTCGCCAAATCTTCTTCGCTGATGTCCACATTGCAGGAGCCGGGTAACCACGGAGTTAACTAGTCAGAGATTAGATTGGAATACTTCTGTCTGTCTATAGAAACACAATCAATCATCAACTTCCATTGCATATGTTCTGTGGCGCAGCTTGATCCCACTATATCAACCTTGCAGCACAAGTTGCCAAGCCCTATTCTGGACGTGAACTGTGGCGTTGTTGGCAATCATGCTTCGAGTAGAGATATTTCTGATAATCGATGCTTCTCGCTATTTTCAATCTTCGGGAATCTCTCGCTTCTTATTCGTAGTGTTTACCACCTGTTGTTTCGTCACCCTGCTTTCTTGTTGGGCTGGAGGGTAAATGAAATAAGGAACATACTCACCAGTTTACTCGATCCATTTTCTAGATTTTGTTCGGCGATCCGTCGGTGATACCTTGGACAATATCATGCCGTGTTCCTACCCATATGCACACCTGATTACAATTGTCCTAACATAGGGAGGTGTCATGCAGTCGCGGGTCTAGTCTCTTCTATGACAATAGCATCTCTATACGCAGGGCGCCGTAAGAGCATGAGGGGTAGCGGAAGAATCTGGTAGTCTAGCGGATGGGCGGCCAGGGCCTGATGCGGCTGCAGCACGAGACAAACAGAAAAAGGGAGTGAGGAGGAAATTCCTTTCTGCCAAGGCCAAGATGCCATCCCCCCCACTCCCACTTTTCCAACCCAGACTTGAAATGAAAAACCTCCGACCGAATACACGTGCTTGATCCTGTTTCTTCTTTTTCTTCTTCTTTTTTTTTCTTTTTGTGTACTGGAGTTCAATTCGTCGATAGCACACGATGTGCCATGCCGAGCTCCGACGAAACGTATCCTCAACTGATTATGATAATAATAAAGATCCAAAGTCCGTTTGAACAAAGGGAGAGTTTGGCATCGAAAGGATGGCAGTTGCCAACGATAAGGTGTCCCGTATCAGTGATAAAGTCCTGATATGTATTAGTCCTGAATGGCTGTGTACACGGCGGTCGCTGTCAGTGCCTCTCAATGATGACAGGTGGTGCTTTCTGAAACTTTGAGAGGAAGAACACTTCATTGTTCGTGGCACCCCTGCGGCATCATTCATCCAATGCAAAGAGGGTCATATGATACCTTGCACATGCAACGAGGCTGCTAGCAGCAAAAACATAATTTTAAGAGCTTCTAGGTCTATGGGCTAGCTTTGACGTTCTCCCTATGCTGATTCTGGGAAGATGATCATTTGTGTGATTAAGGCATGAAATCCACCATTATTAGGAAATTAATTAATTTTGGTTTTAGTTTCCCGCTTCTTGTGAGAACGGTTTCTTGAACTATAGAACTTCTAGTACGGGTTTTTCCCTTCTGGCGACTACCATTAATAGATACCGTGAGATAACCTATAAAGAATTAGCATCTGGAAAGGAAGGAAGTGCGCCATTGCGTAGAGGCAAAACATTTGTTTGGGTGTATAATCTGTATAAAGTAAGTGAAGATGTATGCCTATATCGAGCGAAGAGAGATATATTGATTTATCAACTTCACACGCACCATAGAAGATTTCCTTGGAGACAGGGTTATGGTACGAGAAATCCGGGCAGGTTCAGGGTAGTTGGCTTTATTTCCCAGGGATTATACAGTAAGTTGCGGAATCTATCACGTTAATTATTTACCTACTGATAAGACAGCTTCAGAAGCCTGTTGCGTTTCATTCATTTACACAACAGTACTGGGACGTCTTTACCATACAGATACGCTGTTACAAGACCGGTTACCATCAGTCACGTTACAATTAGCAGTGGATCGCCAGAGAACAAAAGGCAACGTAGAAATGTTGGTAGAAACGCTGGCGGTCGCCACCACGAGCACAATGAACAGAGCAAAGTGATCCGGTTATCGTGCGACTCTTTCGAATTTTTTTTACGTTGCCAGTGTAGGTTTGCAAGTGCTAGACTGTATTCCGTGGGAGCGTGTAGACGGGGGGAATTGTGGAAAGCGTTCAGCCGCTTCCCAGATTAATCAGAACAGTGGGAGACGGCAACTAAAAAAGCATAGCAGCTACTCGTACCCTTTTTCCAGGTAGACCAACCATTTTAGAATTCGGATAAGAACTGTGCGGTCCACGCTTGTGTGTGCGAGATTCTGAGGACATGTTCGGGGTGAGCATTTAGTAATGGGTTGATAAAGGAGCGGTGAGTGATGGTGGTGTGGGCGGGTTGTTAAACTCCAAACGGATGGGTTTTACAAGAGTCATTACGACATTTTCCATCCCCATCTCAACCGGTGACACTACATCTGGAAATTTTCGAAAGTAGAAGTTTGTTCGTGTTCAATCACTGTCACTTACCTAAACGCTGGTCTTCTTTCTTGACTTTGAGGCCCTTAGTTATGCTATAGTGCGCTATCCGACTCGGACTCGTACCGTTCACAGACCACCGTATAGATCAGGCCGGTATTACTCGCCGAGTAACCGTCGACAGCACCCAACGTCCGCACTGATCACACCCGGACATTAACCTGACTTTCTCCAAAAAGAGCAATAAAGCGGACTACAGATGCATTTGGAAACCTGATTTGAATATCTTGGCCAAACGAGGTGACACTGGTATAGGATACTTATGACTATCCGCTTCTAGTAAAAAAATGCAACTGCGCTTCTTTCTGAGTTTGGAAGGTCGTCCGCCGCTGCCCGATGCTAGTTTCACAAAGTTGGGTTGCGTTCCCTGCAAGGTACAGCCATGAAAGTCACCCAGATGCATAAACACGGAGGTCAAACATCGAGATCTGAATGAGACCTGGATTTTAAACAAAATAATAATGCACGTACCCACAATCTTTATGGGGTCCTACACCTCAGTGGCTGGCACCGCGTTGTTAAAAGGCTTGATTGCCGCTCCTTTTTTAATTTCATGCTAAATAATACCACGGCCCTGGACCCTACTGTACTATACTACCAGGCCGAGACTCTAGGAAACAAAAATGTCAAGTTTGGAAAAGGGCCATTCGAGTGTGGAATAGATATACAATAAAGTTCAGATTCTGTGTGCTTGTGACACTTTAACTTTTTTAATGACTTCAATCAAGTTCATTTGCTTCCTTCGGTGCTCGTGATTTCGAACTCGGGCGAGGTGTGGCGAGGACCACATGCACTATTCAATTCATGTATCATTGTTTGCCAAGTTCACTTCAATAATTATCGAATAGTGCACAGGAAACCCTGGGCATAGCCTTAGGCGGCGATTCGTTTTCTAGATTCATTTCGCCTAGCACTACGGCTGCATGGTGTGGTAGGGTGAGTTTTTCTTCCCTCTTCTGATGGCGACGTTGAATATATTTTAGCTCACTGGATTTCAATACTTTCAAAGTCAGCGAAGAGGAACCTGCACTTGCTTTATGTGTGCTCCTGGTACACGATGAGGGAGCATTGGCTTTCCCATGTGAATTTGACTCTAATCTGGTAGATAGCGGCTCATGTTCTGTGTCTAGAATTGCACACATGAGGATCCAAGGCATGATAACAAGCCTTACCAGCGCGATCCACCCATCATTTTCCTGCCTCTCGGGCTTGTCCCTAACTTTTTGGACATAAGCACATTATGTCAGGAAGCCGAAGATCCTAGGTGTTCTCCTAAAACAAACACTTGAATCGCAACAACCCTCTTTGCACCGATTCACATTATGGCAGCCGTGTTTGAACCTGATTGCAATCTCCAAGTAATTTACCCCAGGTACCGACAAACGCTGTCACGGTCAGCTCTCAGCGAGGTACTAAGCATCGCATTTTGTTCTGACTCATATTATCCAGAAGTTTCATGGAGTGTGTAATCGCTCCAAATTCATATGTTCTCTTCGTCCGCAGCCATATTCTGATATTGATTGTCGTGGGCGCAGGGATAGATTACCGAGTTGGGCGACGGCATGGCGGCACCGCGACCACCCGGTCTTGATTTTATTTGCCGACTAAATGCAAATCAGAAAACAGGAGCAAGTTCCGATTACCAAGTTGATTTCTTTTTTCTGCCGTGGAGTACTCACGTCTACGGCTAAGTTCTGAGGTTGGCACATTAGTGTGAGTCATCACACTCTTGGTTACGCTCGGTCATTACAGACGATTTCCCCCCCCATCAGCAATTGATATCAAGTATGGTCCTGAATGAGGTTTGATATTTTCATCTTCATCTAACCTCTTTCTCACTATGATTCGGTCTGGGTGTTACCCTTCTGGCTGTCTTCCTTAATGGGGCGTACTATTATCATGGAATCTTTGCCTCTAAACGTTTTGCAACCTGGAATCACGATTTGACGCCCAAACTTGAACGTCCTATTGCCACACCCTGCACCTCCGATCAACACCACCACCACCACCAATATCACCATTGCCACCACCACCATCAAATCTGTTCAACTCTTCTCCTCGTTGAAACTATTTTTTATTTTTTATTATACACTTTCCAAGGGAACTGGTGTTCAGGGGTCCGCTGCCGCCAAACCGCCACAAGATGGATCGGGTGTAAAGCGTCTATCGGCAGACTACTATACTCGCTTCATGTCAATTAACGCCAAAGAGCGCAAACCGAGCCCAAGTACGTATATTCAATTTGTGGCCACTTTATGGCCGCCCCTCCCACCATCTTCTTGGTGTTACATGCGTCTAAACCCTTTTCTTGCTTCTCCCTTCGAATAGTCCGCAGCCTCTTGCCATTAGAGGCTATCCCTGGAATGATCTCCCTCCTTGCGGGCAAGCCGAATGGGTCAATGTTTCCTTTCACGTCGTTCAATTTCACGGCCCGCTCTCCCATTAATCCAGACAAGGAAACCCATTTGACGATCGAGGGTAAAGAGCTTGAAGCAAGCTTACAGTATAGTGCTACCGCTGGACTGGACGAGTTGGTAGGGTGGTTACATGGGCTACAAGAAAAGATGCATGGGAGAAAGAGGGGAGAAGGATGGAGAATCTCGGTTGGGTCTGGATCTCAGGATTTGATTTTCAAGGTGAGTATGTGAGGTTGGGTCAAACCTATGTATGTGATTGTATTGACATATGCGTTGTGACTCGTTCACTTGCTAACACCTTCCAGGCAGTTACGGCACTAGTTAACCCTGGAGATCCTATTCTGGTAGAGTCACCTGTATATGCGTGAGTTACTTAGGAACAGGGACCGCTCCCCTATCTATCAACGTCTAGGCAATTACTGAACTAGGTGCTTTATCTTTCTAGTGGTGTTTTGCCCATGTTCCATAATTTACACTGCGAGCAAATTGGTGAGTAGTCAGTATATCAAAGATAGTCCACCGTGACTATCACTTCCCGTCTGTTTCATCTTCTTGTCTTCGATTTTCCCACTGTCTTTCCAAATGACGACTATCCATTGTTCTCCGAATCCAGCCAAATTCCAAAACACCCTCCTCCCCCCATCATTCATTCCCTCAACTTCACACACATCGTTACTCCGGTCAGCAAGACCGCTGACCTGGTTAAGGTTTGATCTCACATCTCTCTCTTTCTTCTGCCAAAACCATCAAGTCGTATCATACTAAAAATACTTAATCACTCATCTTTTTATTTTATTTTATTCTCCACTCTAGAGGTGGAAACCGACGCAAACGGGATACGCTCTAGCTCCCTGCGATCAATTTTGGAAAACTGGCCTGCTGAGAAACCGAAACCCAGGATTTTGTACACCGTTCCCGTGAGTCCCGCCATTTTATCCATCTTCTCCGTATACTTTTGGGAAACTCACAACCAACGCCATTACTAAAAATATGTACGATTCTGTAATCGTTGTCTTTTTTTTTTTGGTGCACGCATCTATCGACTAATCTTTGACACGGCGCCGTTTCTCCTCCGCACCGCCGCGTCCCCTGCTCCCCTCCTTGCCGAATGATACGTTATTCCTGGCTTGGGCCCCATTTCCGCCGCTGACCCTATTTGCACCACGACGCGAAACACGACGTCATATCTTCTCCCCCCTCATCTTTTTGCTCCCCATCGAATTATGTGACATATGGACAAATACAGTATGGCTGCAATCCCACAGGGATGACTGCGACCTTTGACCGCCGAAAAGAAGTGCTTCAGCTCGCGAGGGAACACGATTTCCTTATTCTAGAAGGTGTGAGGGTTGTCCTTTTTTTTTTTTTTTTCCTTCTTCTTTGATTGCCTCATTCTTTTTCTCCTCCTCCGCCTTCCCTTGCTTCCATTCCTCCCGCCCCTTGCTTCCCTCCCAACCCTCAACCCCCCAACCATCTCCCCCCCACTCTCTCTCTGACGCAACCCATTTTCTTTTTTTTTTTTTACCCTTCTTCTTCTTTCCATATCCACAACTAACGTAGATCTTAACCCACGACCACCACAACAGATGACCCGTATTATTATCTGTATTACGGAAAGGCACCTCGCAGCCCGTCATACTTTGCTCTAGAACTGCAGGAACCAGAGGTGGGCCGAGTCCTCCGGTTCGATAGTCTTTCCAAGGTCGTGTCGGCGGGCCTTCGGATTGGGTTCGCCTCGGGACCTGAACCCATCCTGGCAGCTGTTGATCGACATGTACGTGGTTGTTCATTGTTATTCCCCTTCTTCTTCTGGGGTTATTTCATTAAGAAAAAAAAACTATATCCCCCCCAAAGACACCCTCCACCCTCCTATCTCCTCTTTATCTACCCTCTGTTATCTTTTTTACAACCACTGCTGGAATTCCCGCCTTACTACTATTAAACTCCCCTTTACAATGGGGTCCAACAGACCGCAACGTCAAACCTCCAAGTCTCCTCACTAACCCAAATGATCGCATACAAGTTACTTGACAGCTGGGGGTACGACGGGTTCGCGGCGCACACGGTTATGGTGGCCGAGTTTTATCGCGTAAAGAGGGACGTGTTTGAACGTGCGATGAGGACCTATTTGGATGGTTTGGCGGAGTGGCATACACCAGAGGCGGGGATGTTCTTTTGGTGAGTCCGTCTTTCCCCCCCCCTCCCCGTTTTCGTTACTTTCAATCTCACATAATTATAATCTCAACAATTTTTTTTTTTTTTTTTTTTTTTCATAGGTTCAAACTAAACACAGGTAAAAGCGCCAATGGAGAAGAAGATTCTGAAGTGGTGATACGTACCAAAGCCCTTGAACGGGGGGTGCTCGCGTTACCGGGTACGGTGTTCCTTCCCAATGGACGCAAGACGGCGTATGTGCGTGCGTCGTTTAGTTTGCTTGAGGAAGCGGATGTGGAGGAGGCGATGAAGAGGATTAGACAGGCGGTGTTGGATAGTCGACGAGAGTGAAGTGGGGTAAACTATGTAAGAGTAGAAGTAGATGTATGCAAGGGGGGCCGCCTAGGTTGTCGTCTGGTTTGAAGACGAGTATGGGTTACTGTAATTGTTTATCGCCCCTCTCCTCTTACCGTTTTTTCTATTCATTGTTTCATTTCGGTTTTGGGTGCGTTTATGGGGTGGGTTGGTGTTTGAGAATGTTTTGTTTGTTTGGTTCCTAGGGATCCCTGCTCGGGAAGCGACATCAAAAAACAACGTGTTTTTTTGGCGCTCGTAGCTCTTACTCTCCCAACGAAAGGTTTGGGGTTGTGAATGTCCGAAAAGGGGGTTGTTTTAATAAAATGAAGGAAGGGGGGGAGAGGGGTTTAGTATCTCCGTATGACTGTACCGTTGCTATATCCAGGACTGCGCTGTGGTGCACGACGTCGAGTGGCGCAGCCTAGCGTGGGTGATGTTAGAGTATACTAGTCAGTCGTTCGTGTGTCGTCGGTGGGTGTGAGCTCAGTGTTGGGTTGATTGTTGCGACAATGGTTGTGGTTGATAGATTGGGAAAATCCTTAGGTTGGGTTGGTGCTAACTCATCAGGTCCCTTCCCCCCCCCCCACCCCCCGGCGTCCGAACATCGCTCAGAGCAACACGCAACAGTGCTAGAAGCCTAGAACACTACACTACAAAAGGAAGGGAAGGAGATGGATACTTGCCCAACAGATGTTTCATTGTCACCCCACCCCAACTCCCAAGTTCGGCGTGGCTGTGTACAATGAAAATCGAATACAGTATAAATTGTGATATCAGGGGTGACATTACCACACGCTATCTTTTTACGTTTACACCCAGGTGAGTATTGAGGGCAGTGGGCTTGCTTTCCCGCCCAACCTTTCCCTTCCTCGCCGTCGCTGCCACCGCCGTTGTGTTACTGTTCTTTCTTCCCCCCCCCGCCCTTGCCCTTGTACCTTTCGCGAAGCAAAATCTGATGCATTTATTAGCTTAGGAACGTGTTTGATCTACACCGCCAGACATACATACAGTACAACAATGGGATTCAAGATGGAAAAGAATAATGTACCTGTAGACAGGTGCTGGTTGGTGCAATGCAAAGAGTGTGGGAAGACGACTTGGGATGTAAGTCAACGACACACACAAAAGCGAGGAACAGGGCTAACAGTATAATACAGGGGTGTGGGAAGCATGTAGAAGCGGTAAGTATTTTGCAGGAGAGAGAGAGAGAAGGCCGACAAGACTGATTATGTTTAGGTGATGGCAAAAGTGAAGGAGGAAGATAAATGTAAATGCCCGCGCGTGTAAAAATCATTATTAATTTTATTTTGTTTGGATCTGAAGATGTGGGGGTGACCGGGGGGAGGGTAAGGATCATGTTCCCGATATGGAAGATGCGCCTCATGATCTTCAAAAAAGAGAGTTTGAACCCTCAGCAGCGGGTTTCCCTTTCCACCCAACGAATGCTACCCAACGCTATATATTACACAGACACCCTCCTCTCACTTCTCTTTAATGTCCCCAGCTCCCCTTTCTCTCCCTTATGACCCAGTAGAGGTCCTCACAACCCACAAGCTCGACGCTTACCTCGATGAGGGTCGTCCCATGCTCAACAATTATATCCGCTATGCCAAAGTCGGTGGTGGTCAACATGGCGAAGTATATCTATGTTATAGAACTGATCCTAAACTACCCCAAGGTCACCCAGAGCGTCGTATTCCGGTGGTCAGTAAACCCAACCCAACCCAACCCCTTTGTTTATTTTTAAAATCTTCCCCCCTTTTTTTTTTTATTTCTTCCATCACGCTAGGCTATGAAATCCGTTAGACGCGATAATCCACGAGCTGAGCAGCTCAAAAAGCTCAGGCAGCGTCGTCTGCCGTCATCCCCTCACACCCCGCTCGCTGACAAACTCAATACCACCGAAGCTAAAATTCGAAAAGAAATTGCCATTATGAAAAAATGTCGTCATCCGCATGTTGTACGATTATACGAGGTGATAGATGATAGGATGAGGGACAAGATTTATATGGGTATGTGTTTTAAACAACCCCCCCCCCCTCCTTGGACTTGCTCACCACGAAGAATGCACACAGTGATGGAGTATCTGGGTGGAGGTGAAGTCAAGTGGAAAAACGATAATGACCAACCTATTCTCACCGTCGAACAAACGAGGCGAATAATGCGTGATGCCTTACTGGGCTTGGAATACCGTATGCAGCTATATTTCCCAGTTGTCACAGAACATGCGGAAATGTTTTTTTTTTTTTTTTGCGGCTCACCTTTTTTTGGATATTATCTAGTTCACTACCAAGGTATCATCCACCGCGACATCAAACCCGCCAACCTGTTGTGGACCGAAGACCGGCGACAAGTTAAAATTGGCGATTTTGGTGTTTCACATTTTTCGTATGCTCAACGCCTGGCTGCGGCTGGAAAAGACGACGACAAGGACCCTCACGACCCTATTCTGCTTGACGACTCTGACTTGACGAGACGAGCGGGTACGCCGTCGTTCCTTGCGCCAGAGGTTGTGTTTGAGCATACGATTGCAACCACGCCCTCCTCATCTGGTTCTCCTTCGCTCAACAACCCCGTTGGTAGCTCGTCAACTGTTGCTTCAGTGCCTCGCCAACGGCCCCCCATTACAAAGGCGATCGACGTTTGGGCATTCGGTGTTACGCTCTATTGCTTGCTATTTGGTAAGCCGCCGTTTGTCACTGACCCAGCACTGCCGAGCTCGGAATGGAATCTGTATAATTCGATTTGTAATAATGATTGGATGCCCGAAGAAACAATGGGATTCGATAGACTCCCAGCTGGGGGACGGTATCCCCAGGATGACGATTCAGAAGGTTCACTCGTTGTCCATCTTTTGGACCATTTCTTACAAAAGGAGGTTGGGCTTCGAATTACACTTGATGAAGTCAAGGTGAGCTTCGAAATATATATTTCAACCCCATGTTCTCGTGTCTTCTTGTTTTTCTGGTCATTGTTTTTTTTTTTTTTTTTTTTTTTTCTCACTCGACAATCTCTTAGCACAGTCCCTGGGTTCTCCGCGGCCTTCCAGATCCACAAACCTGGCTCAAGGTGACATCACCCACGTACAAAATTAATGTGTCCAAGGCCGAGACGACCGTTGCCATGTCAAGTGTGCGGTTCTCCTGGAATTGGGGTGTTGTACGGCGCATATTCCGGGTCCTGAGACCAGGACCAGCGCATAATAATGTGCGACGGTCGCACGCTCTGCTGGGGAGATCTTCTCCCGCGAACGTCAGAAGACATGGGCGTCCTTCTGATCAGAGTGATGGTGGCGACCGTGGGACGGTGAGATCTGACCCACATTTTCGAGTGCGAAAGTACAAGGGCTCGTCGTCGTCGGCCACTGGTGGTGGACTTTTGTTGGGGGTCGGTGCTACCCCTGATACGGATACTGCACGTGCGCCGTTGTTAGGGTATAATAATAAGCGTGGAAAGGGTGCCAGAGCAGCAGGAACGGGATCAGCGGGAGGAGGCAAGCATATAAAGGACATCAAGGCAGCTGCCAACACCTCACGATCTAAATCCATAGACAGGTATCCACGGCCGAAACAGACCGATGAGCAAGCTGCTGGGGGGCCGGCAGCAGCGGCATCGAGTCCCTCCTTGGGGGGAAGTGCTGCTGATTCTTCCCGATTGGTGATGAGGAGGGGTTCAGAGACGTTGATTACCACGACTGCGGCAGCGGCAGCATCAGCATCGGCATCGTCTTCGACGACGACGACCTCACCAAGCAGTGAGCGACCCCGTGCCCGGTTTGCTCAGTTTTTGAGCTCGATATCGCATTGGCGCTCGGGTGCAGCTAGCGGTCATCATACTAATAACCATCATCATCATCATCATCATCATAAGCCTTCCCCTGTGTCGGGTAGCAGCCGTACTTCGGTGCTAGGGCTGAGTTTTGGAGGAGGAAGAACAAAGGGTGGGAGCAGGGAGAGTATGCGAGTGCCCCTGTCGTTGTCGACGACGACGACGACGGGTGGGAGGAAGGAAAAGGGAAAGGTGATGAGGCGGAGTGAAGAAGCTCTGAGGCATCCCCATCATCATCATCGTTATCAGATTTCACCTGGTCCCTCGAGTTCGTCGTCTCAGCATAAATCATATCGGTTCTCGTCGTGGTACAAGGGATCGTCGTCATCGTCCCAGCAGCAGCAGCAGCAACAACAACAACAACAACAACAACCGCCACCATCATTCTCGTCGCATGCTGCTCGGCGGAAGCAGGAGCACCAGCTGGCGATATTAGCTGGGCGTGGTCCGTCGACGGATAGCAGTGCGGGTGGGTTCCTAACTGAAGCTCGGCGGGCATCGAGTTGGGGGTACGGAGGAGGAGGAGCAGCAGCAGCAGCAGCAGCAGCGGAACACCATCACCATTACCATCAGGAACATGACCGGGAAGAAGAGGGTAGCAGTAGCAGCCGTAGCGGTCGTGGTCGAGGTGGTGGCAGACGTGGTGGTGGTGGTACGGATACGGAGTTTGAGTATGCGGAGATGTCGAGTTTGAAGAGTGTGGAGATGTATGTTGGTGCTGGAGGTGTTGCGAATGATTTGGAGTTGCAGGGGTTGATGCCGAAGATGTCGTCGTCGTCGACGACGAGTAGTAGTATGGGCATGGCGGGGGGGAGGTGGACGATGTGTTATCCTGGGTCGGTGGGGACCTCGACTTGGTTGGCCGCGGCTGCTGCGGCGACGGCAACTAGTCCTGTGAGTTGTAGTGCTGGGAGTGCTGCTGTGGTTGTGGCTCCGCAGACTTTGGTGGGTTCGTCATCGTCGTCGTCGTTGCGGGGTACAGGCACAGGGACCGGGAGATTTTATGTTGAGGAAGGAAGGGAGGAGGAAGAGGAGGAGGCGGAACAAAGGAGGCGGTATGGACCGCCTGCGTTTGACGTTGAGGATTCGTCGACGATTGCGAGTGGTGTGAGTGGGAGTGCTGGTGCTGGTGGTAGTGGTAGTGGTAGTGGCTGCGCTGCCAGTGGTATTGGTGAGGGAGGAGGGACGGGGACGTCGAGGAGTTCGAGTGGGGAGTGGCAGAGTGGGAGTCAGTTTTTCAGTGCCGAGGAAGAGGAAGGAGAGGGTCGTGAGGATGGGAGCGACGATGAGGATGAGGAGGAGGATGATGATAATCGCGTCACTTTTTCGCCTCGACGGAGTCGTCGTGGGTTTTTTGATTGA
>KZ302222.1:0-30558 GCA_002554575.1 Amanita thiersii Skay4041 | reverse complement strand
GAACTTCGTTCTCTCAATTGTCGAGCCTCTGCCTCCTCTTGAAATCATTGCTACATGCTACTCTCTCTGTTTACTACACCACTCTAGAATGTAAGTGAAAGTCTTACTTAACTAGCTGCTGCGTGTTGCTGTTGTTGTCCTCTTGACACCTTCTATGCTGTCAGATGAGTGTCCTAAAACTCCATCATCTACATAGAAAATAGAGAAAGATGGGGATGATGAGTCAAGGGGGAAGTAGTGGTTGAGTAGGGTGGCAATGCATAGGGCTGATAAAATAGGAGATAGACAATCTCCCTGGGGTAAGCCTAAATTAAATGGTAGGAGGTGGGACATAGCTGAGCCCCATTTGTAGCTTGTCTGTCTATCCTTCAAAAAAGACTCAATGAAGTTGCATAGGGTGTTGCTGAATCCTTGTGCTTTTAGGATGCATATGATGACAGTGTGTGATATTGACAGAAAAAATTGACTAATGTTGATCACTAATATTGATGTATGTAGTCCTCTCACACACACTTCCTCTATGTGGGTGGTTAGGAGGATCCCTGCATCCATGGTGGATGATTCTTTGATTCTGCCAACTTGTGCTGTTGGCTCTGGTGCTACTCTGAGTCCTTCAGACTCTTGTGCTTATGCAGAGTCTTGGCACTTATTCTGTCAACTGTGAGTTTGAATCAAGGAAAAGGAAAAAGATATAAAATATTTTCTGACTCTGACAAAAATAGTGCATGAATGGTGCATGAATGGTGCATGCCAGTCACAAACCAATTCACAGCATTGTGCATGTAGTATTCATGAAAAAATCATTGTTTGTGATGCACAAAGTCATGCACAAATCATTCACACTATGCACTCATTGTTCATGATAATATTGTCCACCATGGACAGTCATATGGACATGTACATTCTATTCTAATCTAAAATTAGATGATCTTGTTTGGTTTGCACAATCACTGTGCACTATGAGCACAAAGATTATGTAATTGTGGCAGTGCTGATGATGTTATCAGTGCACAGTGTGCTTGATTTGTGCACACAACCACAACAGGTAATGGCCCATGTTGTGACAGGTAAAATACTCCCAAAATGCAATTAAAAAAACAAGTTTTAGCACTCAATTTTACCTGTCCAAAAATGTCAACAAAAATCACCTAATATTACCATATTAGGCAGGTGAGTGCCAGTTTTGATAACATTTTCTTGCAGCTAAAATGTTATTGGGAAAATATGTCTTTTTATCAATATTTTAATGCCATTTTATTGCTGTCACACTTCGTCGTGAACATGAATATATTTGTGATCACGTTATGTTCACGAAGTTTGGCTGAATTTGCTGTAATTTTGTCCATCACGGACCGTCATACTAAAAAAGCAACTCCTCTTAACTGTACATGGCTGACTCGAAGTCTGTCAACGTTTTCCCCTCGAAGCGCACATTCCCACCACTCTACTCTCCAACTGGTGAGGAATCAATAGACAGACTCGCATTTTTCCATGTTCTGGAACGATTAAAGGTTATATAAGCTTCCAGTTCTACTCGCAGCCTGAATTCATTCCCTAATTACAACAGACACAGAAGCGTACTGGCTGGGTAGACCATAATGTACACTACACTTTTTTTCTCCCTCACTTGAATCTAATAAACAAAATTAGATACCAAACTCCGAAAGGCTTGCTTTGTCTGCCATTGGTTTAATGACGGTCCTAACTATTACCTCCCAGCATATCTGATCATATGTATCGTATGGCGATGCTTGCCATGTGTTCGTCTGTACCAAATCTGGATATCCCAAAGTACGTACCTTTGAGGTCGATTTGCTTGGCTGATGAAACACTCGCCACTTCCATCCAGGTGTGTTATGATGTGCATTGTACACGACCTTGCGGAGGCACAAGGTGTGATGCATGTATACCTTCGATTTGATGAATAATAATATGCAGTTGGTGATATAACTCCACATGAAGGGCTTACCAAAGAAGAGAAGCTGAAACTTGAAACGGTGAGAATATGTATAAATACAATTCAATAACACGCTCACTTGTCCTTGATCACAAAGGAGGCAATGCGGAACTTCGTACATGATATGTTACATTCTAGCCCCGCAGCTCAGAGAATATACGCTCTCTGGAAGGTATGTATCATGCTCCTGACCCATCTAATATGAACCAGTCAAACCATATCAGGAATACGAAGATGGCCAAACATCAGAGGCAAAGTTCGTTAAAGGTTAGTCATTCTAACCATTCATAGTGCCTGTACAATGGAACCGAGGTTGTTATAAGATTTAGACCGTTTCGAAATGGCATCTCAAGGGAAGAGTGTCAGCCGTTCCTCATGACTAAAGCTTACAGATTACAAATTACAGCCTTTGAATACGAAGAGCGTCATGGGGTGAATCTACAGGGGTTCTTTGACTCTAGTCTTCCTTGGATTCAGCACCCGGAAGTGTCCTCTTGGGGAGAAAGCCTTGAATTAGAGCGGCAACAGCTGAATTCTACTAATTCAACAGCAAATACATAATATATCAAATACAAGCTTTGTGAAGATGTTTTATTTGTTATTGCCTAGTGATGGAATAACCTGAGTGATGTATGTGCAAAAACCATTCCATGCTCATCAGCGGCCTTGATACATTCTGCATCCATGACGCTACCACTGGGAGCTGCCAGGTACTTAACACCACTTTTTCTTGCCCTGTGGACATTGTCGGGGAATGGAAAGAAAGCATCACTCGAGCAGGCAACACCCTCGAGTTTAGATGCCCACTCCTTTCTTTCTTTTGCGGCCAGGGGCTCAACAGCACCTTCGAATAGGCTTTCCCATTGTTCCTTTTCACCACCCTCCAACTCCTCCCCTCCAACAAAGAGATCGATTGCATTTGCCTTCTCTGCTCGCTTAACACCCTTTTTGAATGGAAGCGAGAGCACTCGTGGATGATGCCGCATCCACCATGCATCAGCCTTGCTCCCTGCAAGACGTGTGCAGTGAATTCTAGATTGTTGTCCTGCGCCAATACCAATAGTCGCGCCACGATAGGCATAAGCAACACTGTTGGACTGGGTATACTTGAGTGCGAGCGTTGCAACGATAAGGTCGGTGATGGCAGAGGTAGGCAACTGGAAAAGCACTCAATTCAAACACTTTCTACCAGATCAAAGAGACTAACGTCTTTTGTCTGGGTGACAATATTTTGGAACAATTGAGCATTGATCTTGGCATCATTTCTTTTCTGTTGCACGTAGATGCCATAAACTTGCTTTCTCTCGACTTCTGCAGGAATATAGAGTGGATCGATCTATCAGTTGGTTGTTAGCGCCAAGCAAACTCCTTCCAGATTAGGGATTACCTGAAGCACACAGTATTTCCCTGCTTTCTTCTTTGACAGGATATCTAGTGCTTCAGGGCTGTATCCTGGAGCAATGATACCATCCGACACTTCTCGTGATATTATTCTTGCAGTAGCAAAATCGCACGAGTCACTTAGTGCAATGAAATCCCCGAATGATGACATTCGGTCCGCACCACGAGCCCGGGCGTAGGCAACAGCTAAGGAAGTCAGAGGTTCCTTCAAGTCGTCAACACCGTAAACCTTCTTTTCTGTTTCATTGAGTTCAACACCGACAGCAGCGCCAGCAGGCGAAACATGTTTGAAAGATGCAGCTGCAGGTAGCCCGAGTGTTTCTCGTAGCTCCTTTACAAGTGCATAAGCATTCAAGGCATCAAGCAAATTGATGTAGCCAGGAGAACCAGACAGGACTAAAAGGACGTTAGATCGCAAGAGGAACGATATAGTGCCACTACAATACACCTTTGAAAGGCAGCTCCCCCTCTGTGACATATGCTTGCGCAGGTGCCTGGTGAGGATTTGCACCATATCGGAGTGCAATACGCTGGACACACCCCATGGTCCTTTCTCCTGGTAGTTCTGCTGACGCATATTGTTCACGAAAATATCCACTGATAGCATCATCGTACTTTGCGGTCATCTCAAAAGCCTTGAGCGCTAGTTTATTTCTCATACTTTGTTGCACGTTCCCTTGTGCTTCTTTCCACGCTCTTAAGAACTCTGGATAGTCAGCTGGATCAGAAATTACAGAAACGCGTTCGTGATTTTTAGCCGCAGCGCGTAAAAGGGTAACGCCACCGATGTCGATTTCTTCGACCGCTTCAGCCAAGGTACAACCTGGCCTCAAAATGGTAGAAGTAAATGGATAGAGATTGCACACCACGATCGAGATAGGAGAGATTCCCTGTGCTTGAAGGTCATTCTCATCAGATGGAATGGTGCGCGCTAGAATTCCTGAAAGAGAGTGGAGAAATACCGATGAGTGATGGCAGAAAGAAGCCGGAAGGTATCATACCACCGTGAACAGTAGGATGGAGCGTCTTCACTCTTCCACCCAACATTTCTGGGGCTTTGGTGATATCAGAAACATCCCTTATGCAACTTAGCACTTGAACAATAGCTAAATGAAGCTTTTACAACTTACTTTATTGGAATACCTGCCTCTCTGATTTTTTTTGCTGTTCCGCCAGATCCAACTAGACGGACGCCCGCATCATGCAGACCCCGTGCAAATTCAAGTAGATTTGTTTTGTCATAAACGGAGAGAATCGCTTAGTAATATCATAAATGAGTGCAAGGATGTCAATCAGAGGCCAGGATGGAGAACTACCTGTGTGTTGCGACATATCTTGATGTTGGCTGCAATCAAGGCGATATCAGGTGATAGATTAGATCAATGCCGATTTCCCATTTTCGGATTATCTTATCTTAGTTATCGAGCAAATATATCAAATGTCGGCCTTGCTTTACAACTTTCAAGGTGTGATAATTCCGTCTAATATCTATCTGATTAATCAAAGGAAGAAAGTTCAAGAAACAATACAGTTCCAGCCGTGTTCTTGATGCTCTGGAACTAACCTTGGGGATTGGCTCATGGTGCTCATGAACGTCTCAAATGTTATAATGCCTCCACATGTCTCTTCATCTGCAGCCGAATACTGGAGTTCGTCGTATCCGCAAGCGAACATTCGTAGAAGAGGGATAATCCATTCCACCTTAATCCGCCTAAATTCAGGTCTAATCCGGTCCAGGATGCTGCCTCTTTCATTATACAGATCACTCGATACTTTTCTCAACAATCTACGTTTACTGGTCCGAACTTCTCGTCGAGTGCCTTCATCCCAAGTTTTAAGTTCCTTATCTATCCCATCGCCAGATGTCGAATAATTTTTCTTATTCGGGATATCGTAATGAACCGCCGCCCAGATGAGAATCCAGAGGAATGACTCCAAATCATGCCGGTAGAGGTGCCTTGGTGGGTCATCATCAGTGAGTAGGTCCAATGCCATGAAAGGAAGTGTGCCAGTGCGGTTGTTTAATGATTCTACTTCTGTCGCGACAGACGGGTTGGTCATCATGGTCATGACTGTTGCCACCCCTCGGTAACGTGGGACACGGCTGGACATATCCCAGTCGTTTAGGATACCCCATGCACGTTTGGCTACCGATGCATCTTTGGATCTCCAAATCATAAGGTTATTCTCGCTGAGGTCTCGATGTAGGACGCGACCCTTCCTATAAGCAAGGAAATGGCCTACAGTTATGCTTATTAGCATTGAGGTCAGCTAATACCAATCAAACAAACCATACACTCAACGCAATCGAGAAAAACATTCTTGAATTCATCCACGCTCGCTACTTGCCACAGTTTTTCGTACCGTTTCATCGCAAACATGTGCAATATTCGGTTTTCTGTGTCACTATTGTTGTGTTGAGGGGATCGCAGCTTTGTAGAAGGGAGATCCATATCGTGGGCTGTGAACGAAGTAAAGAAAGAGATACATGGGAGATGATTCACGATCTCAGGTACCTCATTTCGTAGGTGATGGATAATGTCGGCTTCCTGGGGATCACTAGAAGTAGGCCAGTATATTTTAAGAACCTGTTCCTCGGGTTGTGGTTGTTCATCCTCGTCTGATAACAATTGCACTGGATAGACTATAGTTCCTCGCCCAATGAGTTCATGACGAGAGACGTAAATTGGAGAATCACGAGTTATCCTAAAATGTGTTGAACCTTGTAACGTATGTATCGTGATCGTTTTATTTTGCAAGGTGTTTCGTGGTATTAATGTTTCGTGGGGTATGTCCAAGAACCGATCAAAACCTGCGTCGAAATAATCACATTGACAGAGAGCATGCAGCACAAGGGCTAGATATGCAGGATCTCGCTCAAAGTTGAAGGAGCAACTTCGAATGGCACTCATTCTATCGTAGTACCATAACGTCATGGTGCACGAGTCAACGTAAGAGGTTGTCATATATAGTCTGTTCGAGGAATTCATCCATTTCTGCGCTTTGCGCGCTAATTTCAGCTCAGAATCGGAAACGTTATCGCTTCTTGAGCGTTTTGAGACTTGTGACGCAGGGTCAGAGCCTCTACTGTCACTACGCTTTCGTTTTCTGCTTCCTGCTGATCTGTTGGAAGAATCGGATTCAGTTGTGATGCTTGTAGCACAGGAGCTTAATGAACCAGAGAGGGAGGAACTATATTGCTTCCTAGACATTGACGATGGCGACGACCGTGTAGAAGTATAAGAGGATTGATGGTGCGTGATAGGTGATGATGAGCTAGGAAAAAATAGGCCACAGTTGGAGTTCTTTCTGAATCTTCCAGCATTCTTAAATGCGAAGATTGTTTGGAGCACTGTAGGATGGTGATTCCAAACGGTTGCGATATATGGCAAGTCTCCTTTGACTTTATTGTCAATGCACTTGAATGATACAGGGCTTGGATGATCATAACCAAGCGCAGCACAGATTTCGTTCATCAATGCTGTGGAGAGGTTAGAGAAAGTAATAAGGATGTCCCCTTCACCATTATTAGCGGATTCATCACTTGTCTGATCATAACATTTTTTGTATTGCTTCAAATGAGGCTGAGAAAGTTTCCAATGTCTGTCCAGTATGCGATTGATGTCCGTGTAGCTGAGTTTCCAGACATGATGAACAAAATCCTCGACTGGAATGTTGCTACACAAGGTATCCTCAATGGATTCCTTAAGTTTTGAGAGAACGTGTATAGAAGTCTCTAGGGATAATGCATCAGAAAAATAACTTAAGAATCACCAACAAGAGATTACCAGTGGAACAGGAGATGGTTGAGCTTAAAGGGACGTGACTGTACGAGTCGGAGCTACGCATAGAAGATGAACGCGAAGACAGAATAAGAGTGGAAGATGCGAGGTTCGAAAGCAAAACGAGGTGTGGTCCTGATGGTCACGTGAGCGAGAATACTGAGTTGGGCGACAGCAATTAGTTGTGTTCGTCCACACTGCATGAGGATCTGGTAATCTGTGTGTTCAAGAGTTGCTCATCTTGACTTGGAACAAGTTTGAAGGATTAGATGTTTGGGTCAAAGTCAACTTGAACCCATCAACTTGGTATATATATATACATATAACAGAAATTCAGATTGACCGAGCCTATAAACATAACAATTCAATCGCTAGTTTTCTTATCCTTGACCAACCCAACAGTTAGTGTCCTAGACAATGATTCGCCCAGTTATAGCCGGAATTCATGCCTCGTTGAATCCTCCCAACGCACGCACTTTATCCACAAGGCGGCGGTACTCCTGTAGCAGTTCAGCCACCTCGGATATCCTGAGGTCGTCTGGTGTACATTCAAGGAACCGTTGTACGGGAGGCGACAGTCGTACGCGATCACCTAAGGGGGTAACAGGGCGAGACGATGGCAGTTCCATGCTACTCGAAGCAAAGATCGTAGGGACTGTGGAGTTGCGAGTAGAAGTCGGAGGAGAGTTCTGCTAGAATTGTAGAGTTAAACCATAAATTCCGAAAAAAAAAACCAATTGACGTACTTTGGTTCCAGCCAGTGCAGACATATCTGCCAATCGGTCCGACAAACTTTTCCTGGGCATACGCCCTGTCACACCTTCAGAAGGGCCATTTGGTGTGTTACTGCCTTCCCCTGTTCTAGGGTGTGTTCTATTCTTCTTCAAAAATCTCTTCTCCTTTCCACTCCTCTCGCCCATCATACTCTCAAAACTCTTGATACTCTTCGTGCCCTCTTTCTCTGATTTTTCTGTTACTCCTTCGCCCTCATCTTCGTTTGAACATTCCTCGTATTCTTCTTCAACGCTATCTCCCTCCTCGTTCTCAAACCCACCTCTTCTCTGTGAATTGGATGTAATAGATGGAGGCCGCGACACCGTAAGCAACTGTTGTCCATCCTCTTCCGAATTAGTTTTTTCTCCGCCACGACTCAGTGGTAAAGAGGCAGCGATGCTTGCAATCGAGAACCCACTTTCCTTTTTCAACAACCCGAATCCAGGCCTCCCCGTGTGTTGGATTGTTGGAGTCGGTGATAGAGTTGATGGTTGCTCTACGTTCATAATCGAACTTGACATCTGATCTTGTCCCCGACCAGGTAACAGCGATCTTAGCATACCAAATGAAGTATCCATGACACCTGCCAATATTTTATTTGCCGACCCAGTGATTGCATCGACTTGTTGTTCCACCTTCCCTCTGAGACTCCCGGCCATATTCATTTCTCCAACTGAATCATGGAGTACAGGGCTCCTCACAATGGGAATAGGTGTCAACTGAGCTGCACTCAAAACCTGTTCATCGTCTACTAGCCCTAGAGCCTGTAGATCAACATTTTCAAGGAACTCAACGACAGCCATCAGATTAATCAAGCAATATCTCTCTTCTCCGTCCGAGACTATTTGATTGCGGAATCGCTGGGTGAACAAGAGGTGGGATACGAGGTGTGGAGGATTGGCTTTGGCCACAGAGAAGATGATAATGGGGAGGAGTACATCCCCAGACACAGGCGTTGGTGCCGTAGGGGACAGTCGCCCGGAGTCTTGCGGTAGATCCGCTATTGTGGAACTATCGACGTGATTCGGAGATGGGTAGGGTTCGGCATCGCTCAATACAAGGGGACTAGGGCGCTTCTTTTGCTGATCAATTGAAGCTAAGGTCCCCTCTGATTCGACAACTCCATCTACGGGTTCAATAACTGTCGGCACGAGCGCTGGCTGATCCTGCGATTGAATTTCTTTCAGCTCCCCACCTTCCCCGAGTACCTTCATAATCTGCTTTGTGCGTTGTACACGGGCTTTTTCTGGCAAAAGTCTAACAGGAGGTAATCTCGAAAGTCCTCCTGATGAAACAAAGCATAGGTAAATGTAGGTCGGTTTATACACCTAAAGGAAGACCACTGACGTACGACAACCTTATGTGCTTCGACTATGACACTCGCCTTTTCTGCTGGTGAAAAGCACGTTTCAAGAAGCAACATTGCTAAATGTACATTTTTAATCACAGAAACAGCGACCCAGGGAGGCATGCTCACTGCTTCCACATTCAGTGATAACTTCCTCAATTTCTCTTTCAAAGTCACCAACGTCAATGTCCAAGTGCTCCAATCCAAGGTCAAGCCTATTCAAAGCGAGCACACGACTGGACAGAGTCTCGTCATGGGACGCATCATCTGACGATGATGGTTTAAACAACCTAGCTTGGATCAGAATAGGCTCAGATTATTTACTCGGCGGATACAGCTAACCTATCATAAAACACGACACATATAACACGTTCAACCCGTTCGATAAGGGTTTTAACCAGACGTTCGACCTTCTCTTGCTGTTCTTGTTTTTCTGGTATTACATCTTCTTCTCCCTTTTCGACTCGTCCTTCATCTCGATTCCTCTTATCTACGAACTGCACAACTTGCATTCTCACTTCTTCTTCCAGCTCTCCTAGGAATAACTGCAGACGGTTGGCCATGTCTTCGGGTGCTTCACTGAGACTATTCAAAACAAGTCTTTCATCTCCGCTTGTGTCCAGTGTCATCTTTGGCTCAGTTCGGTGCCCATGGCTGGCTCCCCTGCCGGCAATTGCTACATTCAACCTTTCCCTCAGATCCGTAATAGCTGTAGTAGTCTCATGGGTTTTTCCAGAATTCGCTGAAATTTCATCTGCAGAGCCATAAACAAATGGCATCCAAGCTTCAACGAACCTATTTACTCGTTCTCTGACCCATCTAACCCATTCCATATCGTCTGCATAGTCACAACCCATAGCTAGACTATGAGATATTTCGGTGTAGATGGCTCTGTTCACATCCTTAGCAACGTCACTTCTGACAATCTTTCGATCGATTATGATGATGGAAACATCAACAACCGGCTGCTGGTGAGCAGGGGGTTCCAGATCCCCAGTTGGCACGTTAGCTGCAGGAATTGAAGGAGAGGAAGGTGCTGAGACTCCTGCAATGTTGGCGGGCTGATTTGATGAAGTAGATGTGTTCTTTGCGTGACCAAATAGCGATGCAAAGGGGTTAGGTATTCGATGTGATGATGTTGATGGGGCGGAAGATAGGTTCAAATTGGAGTGCGTTAAAGCTTGCATTGAGCGTACAGTTGATCTGGGAGGTGGTGGAGGTTTGATAGTGGGAAGACTTGCACTCCGTGTTGGGATAGGTAAGATAGTTGGTACAAAGCAACTTTGTCCGGGACATGTATATGATGGATATGTAGGTATTGAATTTGTGTCTTTATATTGCGAAGAGAGCGGCAGGGAAGATAATGCAGAGAATCCCGTTGATCGTGTCGCAGAATGAGATAATACACGGAAATAATTCGAGGAAGGGTGTACAATCGAACGAAATGTTAATGTGTTCCTAATGAACCGTAAGTAGAATTACCGGCAGTCAGTTCTGCCTTAGTAGATCCAGAAAGGTGACGAACCCATGTATGGTCCCACGAAGCCCAGACAGAGTCACGAGCTGTGAACCTTTCTTAGATGGAGGACTGCTTTCTAGGAAGGCGATATGATCCTTCATGGTTTCTATCATGACATTTTCGTCATTTACATGCGCCAGAGATGTCTGTTCTAACGGGAGTAACAGCGTGCCCTACGTGATCTCCATCAGCTATAACAGAGTCATTCCAGGAAAGCAGTCAATAATGAGCATAGTAAGAACACGTACCTTCCCTGTTGTGATTGCATTCCACAATGAAGCCCACTCACTCCCCTGGGACGTAGACTCATTCGCTAATTTCTCAAGAATCGCCCATCCAGCAGTTGACGACTCCAACCCGAGACCCTGCGCATTCGTTTTGAGTTGCATCAACTGCATTTTGGCAGTAATGTCCCCTAACCACCTGGATTGCTGTCGTGCATGTGAATTCTGTGTTGGGGCTGCAATTGGATTCTGATTAATAGTAGCAGTACCTCGTTGGCGAGGCATGTATGGAAGGTAAGATGTATTTGGGGATGTAATTGCGTCTGCTGAGGGCGAAGATGATTCGAGGGGGTGCAGAGATGCCACTGTGGAATCAGAGTCGGAATAGCCGCTTCTTGTGCTTTTTGCACTGGCATTCTGTGAAGTCCTACTCATTGTTGTTGATGGGAACGAGTGCTCTCGTGGGTTCTGAGCCATGGTAATGATCAAATTGTGTAGAAGCGCAAAGTTTGCAAGTGATACCAAGTTTGTTTACACCTCGTGTATTCCGCCCGTGGCCCAGTAATATAAAATCTTTACTACAAATACAGTGAACACCGTCACATCCTGGCACGATACACGTTATTGAAAGGGCAAAATGCATATTGATATATCAGCCATCCCAAGCAAGATCCGATCAAGCCCTCAGCGGACGGTCCACCCATATTCTTATACATAGGTCCGAGTCTATCGAGCCTGTCGCAATCATGTTCTCCTTAGGGTGAGTCTGCTCAACACAGTAGATGACAAAGCAATAGCGAGAGCAGTATGAGTAGATGAGGAGCTTCATCACCAAATAGAACATACCGCGACTGCGACCACGATATCTTGGTGTCCTTCCAACACCTGTACTATCTCCCTGGTCTGGAGGTCCCAAATGTATACTTTATGGTTTTCACTCCCTGCTACAATCCACTTGCCACCTGTAACACTAAAGCAAGCAGAGATACAGTATTTCGAATTAACATGACCAGTGTAAGTTTTGAGGCACCGAGTGGTTTGGTAGTCCCAAAGGCGAATTGCACTATCATGTGCCGTTGAAAGAATATACTTTGAATTTGGGGAGAATTGTACGTGTTGACTAACGCAACTGAAAAAAGATCTTTTTTAAGCAGAACAACATGCCTTACCAAATGGCGTCATGGCCCTCTGCAAGCGTTTTCAGGCATTGTCCATCACTTGTATTCCATATTCGTCTACCAACGTCTGTGAGTATAACATAAACTGCAGGAGAAGGATACATACATCAGACCATCCAATGCACATGACACAATCAGAGTTGCATCTCTGTTGAAATGCACAGCTGTAACATAGTCTAAATGGGCATGAAGGGTCTTCATGCACTTGCCTGTATATATAGTAAGACAGAAGATCGTGCTACCTCGCAAGAGCTAACCTCTCGGCACGTTCCATATCCTTACATCCCCATCGCACCCACCTGAAACAAGAAGGTTTGAAGCTAGATTATAATTGAGGCAAAACACCCATTTAGTGTGCCCCCTCAAGACCTTCTGGCTCAGACCCTTGATGCAATTAGATTTGACGGATAGAGGCATAAATCAATAGCTCACTGTTTCAACATCCCATAACCTGACAGTTGTATCGTCAGAAGCGGAAGCTAAATGCAAACTATCGGATGCCCAAGCCACATCTGAAAGACCCTGTGTGTGACCAACTAGGTTCCTGACTAATTCCCCAGTCTCAGGATTCCAAATTTTGATTATTTTTTCGGCGCCTGTCCTTTCATTTATAGGAAACAGGGTTGTGAGCACCGAAATAAAAGATAAGTTCACAAAATAAACAAGTTGAGAACATAAGTACGAACCGCAAGAAGCTAGCCATCTTCCATCCGGACTAAATTTGACTGCTGAGATAGACAGTGTATGTCCGCGTAGTGTATGTAATAGTCTGTAATGTGGTCGTTCTCTTACCACATTTAAAGTTGAGGAGGGTCGAGGTTGTTGGATAGGTGGAGGAATTGGTGATGATGGTCGAGGTGGTACGTGATTCTCGGGTACTTGGGGATCATCTTCTGTCGTTTGAGATGCAGTCTCGTCATCCGTTGAAGAGTCATCCATTCCCTGCAATGGGTCCATGTTCAAGTTGGGTCAGTAACAATAAACTTACATAATCAGTGTGTACCAGTCAGACGAACGTTGGTGGTAATCATAATCCCTTAGCTCAACACCTCTTTCACTTGAATTCATATAAGTTTATAATACTGAGGTCAGTGTTTGTTTTCTATGGCTCAAGCTTCTCTATTCTGGGCTCACGAGATCATTTGGTGTAAGTTACCTAATCTGTATAACATATTCAGTCTTATATAGATAGTACTTTACAAGTCAAAAGATAATGAGCACTACTAATCATCGAGGTGAATCCTGACATGCTGTCCCAGATTATCCTTTCTACTAAATGTCTTCCCACATCTCTTGAAGGGACAGACATGTGCTATATCTTCCGTCAGTTTCATACATGCTATAAAATTGAGAGGACTACAAACGCTTATCATCAGTATGAATACTCCTGATGTGTCTCTTGAGATGCTCCCCCCTAATGAAACACTTGCCGCATCCAGGAACAACGCAAACGAACGTTCTTTCTTCACCGTCTGGTCCTGTAGCTACTCCTTCCACTTGGCTAAGGCCTTGCTCGTATTCCGGGGATCTGCTTTCATGTCCTTGATCAACAGTAGTTCTCCTTCCCCTCCTTCCACTTGGACTTAACGTTACTATCCCGCCCACAGGTATACCTTGCCTCGGGGCAATACCATCTGCGCCACGCAACGCAGGAATATACGGAACCTTCCGGCCACGACTTTTCTTGTTCAAATTCGGAATAGGCACTGGTTGGGGTATGGGGTTATGCTTCCGCTTGTCCCCCGTACGAGCTATGGGAAGGTTACTTCTATCAACAGAAATGCCGGCTGAACCACTCCAAGTCGACGAGCCATTACTTTCTCCAGCGTCAGATAAATCAGGGTTAATCATTTCAGTATGTATTCGTTTCTCCTGCCATTGTCTGGCTTCCGTGATGATAGCAAGTGCCCGAGCAGCGCTACCCTTGGCCTTCCCCTTCCTTCTGCCCTTTCTTCCTTTTGAAGGTGTCAGTGTGATTCTCTTAGTCATGTTCGATGATGCTTGTGTAGGGGAACTCGGTGAGGTAGCCCCAGGAATAGGAGCAGGTGATGGAGATCGAGAGGGAACATATGCATCAGAATCATCATTACCAGAGTCGAACAAGTCCTCGTCATCGCCATGACCGACGACTTGGGGACCAGGTCGCTTTGAAGAAGTAGTTGGATTATCAGGTTGGTCCGTACGCTGACGCTTGGCACGTGAGGCAATATTCCAGTCATTTAGAGGGCCGACTGGCAAATACAAGGGAATATCATTAGACTTCAACTTAGACAAGCCTTTATGATCTCTCTGCCGTTTTTTGCTACCGTTAATCGTGTCACTAACATCTTGAGATCCGAATTCTGGAAGGGACTTGAAAGGGTCATTTTCGTGGTGTTGCTCACCTAATGGAACACAATTCACGTGTCGCGAAAAATCTAGTGGTACTCCATGACCCAGTAAAAATTGGCCACTAGGAGGTCCATCTGAAGTAAATGGCTCATCGAAAACTGGATCTAGAACTGGTACTTCTAATTCATTTCTGAAGATCTCTTCAGCTGGGTAAGAAAGTGAGAGTGATGATTGTAGCGAGTTTGGCCTCAGGGAAGCGAGCGCTGTTATGCGCTCCTCAGGAAATTCTTGGAGAATATCGAGATTTTCTTCCGTATGAAACAAACCCAAATGCCGTTCCTGGAACATCGTACTATTGTGAGAAGCCAACGGATAGGTATTCGGATACTCTTGCTCAATTGTAGGAAGGTAATCGTGTTCAGGTTGACCCAGGAAGGGGAATGACATAGTTGAGGACGATACTAGAGTTGGAGAACTAGAGCTAGTTCCGTATGGATAGTCAATAAAGTTCAGGTGAGAAGCTCGACTAGTACAGAAAGGTGGCATTTGAACAGCGTGGGGTCCATTCAACCTGGATGCATCATCCGTAAATGCGCGAGGACGAGGACTCCCTGTGGAAAACGAAAACCTATTATTCGAAGCAGGAAAATAGTCATCCAAAGCACTAATGCCGAGGTCATTAGGAGACGATGGTAGTAGTTGTTGACCATTAAAAGACCCATGTACATAGTCCGCAGAATGTCTGTGTCCTATATCTCCATTGCATTGAAGAGGTGACGCATCCAAACACTGAGAACCGCCATCTTCAAGATTGATTTCATAGCTGGGAAACATGGCCAGAAGAGTCGGGAATTGAGGGCGAAGCAACTCATAGTATGGGTATCCGTTCCATATATAAAATTTGCGCGTGAGGCTGACAGAAAATCATGTTGAGGCAACTTCAGGCTCCAAGAAGGGCTGACTAACAAAAAAGAAAAAAAAAGAGAGCACTGGCATGAGCTGAAAAGAGATAAGCAGCAAAAGAAGTAGCCCACCGCGAGGATCGAACTCGCAGCCTTCAGATCACAGCGAGATGACCACATGTCCGCCCTCCCGTAAAAGTCTGACGCTCTATCCGATTGAGCTAGGCGGGCCTACGTGAAAAGGGTGAAAAATAGACCTGATAATGGGTGCATCAAGATATGGTGAAGAACGCTCCGCGTCGGATACAGCATAAATGTCTTAGTCTTTCATTGCATACTAACTCGTCGCCAAGACCGATATATATATATTGTTAGCTACTCGAAAAGATTAATGTCAGATAAAGCGAGATGCACCAGATCTGTATCATTATTCCCCCCGAATCTTTCAAGTTTCTTGGTGATGAAAGGAAGTTGTTGCGTGGAAAATCATGAATTGAGACTCATTTTCCCATATCAAATGAACTTTGGACCTGTATAGGCGTTCTTTCTTTCGACTTATGGGCAGCAGAGGTTTTTCGCCTGTAAATCGACTGCATCACTTTCGATCTTTAAAGGTCAGGCGACTCTGACGTCAAATCACTGCTGAATATACTACTAGTAGTATTAGAATGCAAACTCTCCCTGAATCTTCATTTGAAAATGTGGCCCGTGTAGCTGACCTGAGCCCGCTGTGTCGATGAGCTGCAATGTTATTTTCCGGTTCACATCTCCATGGATCCACAACCAACCTTCATACTATTGTCCACTGCGTAAAAAATGGGTGCACGCACTCATACACGCACCGTGCCGTGACAAACAAGTCACTGCAAACCGTCCAACGCTATTCTGTCCGATTCCAACAACGTCTTGTTATGTAATCCTGGAATTGACGGTGCAGTCCTCATCATGTATTGTCGCCAATCGGACTAATGGTTGTTTGATTCCCGGACACACATTATTATATAGTGCATCTCATCTTAGTCTGATGATTACAATGGCCCTTGAGCACGTTATGATATTATGTTGAAGTTGGAAATACAGTATAACAGCTGATGTACATACCAGTATAGTATGCAGTTTGTCAGTTTCTGCGATCTTTTAGGATTAGGTAAGGCAGTCAATAATCAATCCCTCTAATTGACTTCTGATACTGACAATAACTAACCAACAGAGCCAGCTGACGTCATGACTAGACCGTGATGAGGAAATTGTATATGCTAGTATTAAAATCGTTGAAATCGCTCTGCTCATAGGTACTACAGTAAGTAAATTCGATATAATATATCATGCTGGTGATGCTTGGTAAAATAAATTTCATTCACGTAGAAGCCTGACATCAATAAATCCCAATTTAATAACCCCTTCGACCATACTGGCAATTATAGAATCTGTGTGGCCCAACATGTAACACAATGGCCACTAGTCATCTTACCATCAAATCAACAACCCTCATATTCATCCTCAAGAGTTAAAAAACGAAACAAATTCAAAAGCTGGGTATATTCAACAAAAGAAGTCAAGACACAAATCTAATCGACCAACGTTCACAAATTGCGCAAAGCTCTTCCCAACAGACACCCTCGAGATCTCAATGATGACTCCGAACACCACCAAGTACGGAGAAGTCGAGCAGCCGAAATGCTGGGATGAACATATCGGCTTTGATAGTATAATGGTATCTGCGCATGAATGCTGATCATGCTGATCATGCTATACACAAAAGGAAGTGTGCGTGTGCGTAAGAAAACAGCAGGGAATGAGGTGCGTAGATCGACAAAAGAAAACGAGCAAACAAGAAAGACAAGTGGACAGCCATATAAAATGTGGAGTAATATATAAAATATCAAGTATACTAGCAGCAAAGAAGGAATGGTTCGTTGTGTTCGACCGTAGGCAGTGGGCATTGCAAGGACCAATGAACACGTCGTGGACTTTGTGGTCCTGAGTCATCGAAAAGACTTCCCTTTGCCCCTGACTACCAGCCGTGAATTAATATGTGAAGATGGAGATCAATAATAAGAAAAATGTGAGGGAATATACTTATATATACACATCCATACTGACTAGAAAGCAAAGAAACAAAAATATTAGTAGCAAGCAGGGGATAAGCGTCAGGGAGAGGACAAAAAAAATCAGGGTGGTGGTCGGATCGTTTCCACCGACTGATCGATCGAAAGAGACAACAGAGAAGCATAAGTAGAGGAAGATTCAAGAATCATCAAGGCAATCTCAAAGGATCATGAAAAGCAAAAGGTAAGGTACGCATGAAGAAACTGGGAGAAAAATGGAACAATGTCTGAATAGCCAATTTGCACACACCAAAGATACGCGAAAACCAGGGTAGTCAGAGAGGGATCTGTGTCATGTTTGACTCTCGAGTGACTGGGCTAAGACCTCAATCGCGTGAGGCAGATGAATCAACAACAGGCCATACACTCTCCCTTGGTCGCTCACGATCACCGCGTGAAAGGGGCACTGCACTTTCAACTGCAGGAATTGCCTGCGGAGCAGATGAAGATGGCGACTGTGCCGTAGTGGCAGCTTGGTTTTGCGGTGGTTGCTGACCAGAAGGTACTTGCCCCACTTGCTGTGTCTGCTGCTGAGGTTGTGGTTGCTGAACCTGACCTTGGCCACCTTGTTGTATGTTCGGGGATCCTTGTCCTGCAAGACTGCCAGTAGCCTGAGGACTAGATGAAGAAGGCGGTGGTGGTGGGGGTAAGCTCTTCATCTCCTCTAAGGCCCGCTTCACACCAGCCATCAATCTCTCTGTCTTCTCCGCCAATTCTTCATATTTCCTCTTCTGCTCTCCTAGTTCTACATAATGCCTCTCCAATTCGATAAGAGTTGGTATGCCGAATGCGGCTCCCAACCCCATGGCCAACACACCCGAAATGTCGCCCCCATTCCCAGAGATAGGAGTACCACTCGGAATAGGATGATAGAACTGGTTGGCTCCATGAGGTGAAGGAAGGTAACCCGCTCCAGGTCCAAGTGGAGAATGAGTGCGGCTTGGTGCATTGGATCCCGACCTCACATAACTGGCCTGGCCAGCGAATTCAGGTCTCCCGCTATTCAAGAATCCAGCAAATGCTCTACCAGCAGCGTCGAGCCCAATGGGCGTACCATTCAAGGCCGTAATACTAGGCAAGTTGAAATCACCGTGATGGGTTGATCCGGTGACTGGGAAGGGGTGTACGCCTGCGCCTGCGGCTCTTTGTAACTGAGCCACGAAATCCTGACCACCCCTGGGAGTTCCCGAGCGCTGTTGGGCATGCTGAGGAGACACAGATCGATTCCCACTGGCCTCAACCCACGCGTTTCCATTCGAACCCCCGACCCTCTTCCCCCTAAGTTCTCTTCCATCATCGCCGTCAGCGCTATCCATAAAGACATCCTCGTCATCCTTGTCCTGTCTGCTGGCTGCATGCTTGGTAGCAGCTCTCCTGGCCCGTTTTCGCCTCGGTTGCTCTACTTCACCTTCACTTTCTTCAATACCCGCATTTCCACTACCGCTAGCGAGTCGCCCCACGGACACAAGCGCTTCCGCCGCGGCTTGATCGCTCATACGCGAATTGCCTGGACTGGTATTCGCACCAGCAGCGGCAGGCACACGTTTGCGCCTTTTGATAACCGTCTTTTTCATCGAGTTGGGTCTATGAGTACCGTGCAACTTGAAGTACAGTCCTACGAGATAAACAAATGAGAAAATCAGTAAACCACTCGCATAACAATTCTAGCCTTGATTCTGCTACGAAAAAATAAATGAAAAAAAAGTGCCAAGAATATGTAAGAAGTAGCCCTAATGGGGACACGCATAAGATGAGATTGATGATTCGACAGTCATCTGATAAGATGCCGTAGTCCATTCCCATGGTTCAACAACCCCCGAGAGAGAATTCACACCCATAATTGAACCAATCCAAACCAGCCGAGACTAGATGGTCAAAGGGAGAAAAATGTTCACTCACCACAAGCGTTGCAAATGTTATTCCCCACATCGTCCCTTCGCCAAAGAGGGGTCGTACTTGTCCCACAGTTGGCGCAACTCAGCGCACCTACAGTTCCCCTAACCTTCCGACCAGTACCTGCTCCACCAGCACTCATGCTGGCGTCACTTTCATTCGCATTCGGGGACGAGTGATCAACCGCATGTCCACTCGGTGAACCAGGTTGACCCATAGATGAACCTTCAACACCACTTTTTTGTTGCTGTTCCATTTCCAGCCGTGCAGAAACAGCAAGTGCATTATTATATGTTGGGCAGCCAGAACATGCAGACGTTCCGCCGGTACCATCACACCTCCCATCGCCTGGACATGTTCCACCGCTTGCACTTGCTGGGGTGATGGACTTGACAGTGGCAGAAGGTTGTTTTGAAGGCTGATTTTGCATGTTTGATGATGATGGATTTTGCTCCTTTGCAGAGGGATTAGAGGAAGATGGAGGAGCAAATGGCGATGGATTCGTCGTTCCAGAGTTTGAAGCAAACGCAGGAGGTGGTGTGCGACCAAGTGAAGGCGGTCGTGGCATATTTCGAGATTTTTGATAAAGGCCTGGATAATAGAGGAAGTGTTAGCGGTGACCAGCACACGGGGATGAAGAGTGATGAAGAATGGGAAGAGAAGAAAGTATTGAAAACGAGGAAAGGGGACGGAAAGTAAGCGTTTGATACAAAGAAAGTTTGTAAAGCATCTGGGAGTGATGAGGACAGAGGACCCCTGTTGCACACTGAATGTTGCATTGTGGCATGAAAGGCGACAAGCGTCGCGAGCCAATAGCAGTTTCGGGTTGAAAGAAGCAGATACTGATCGTGCATACAATCAGTGGTTAGGCAGATGCGTGGTGTTTACACGCCAAATGCATGTGCATCTGATAGTGATTGGTATGGTTCATGATAGGCAAAAAAAACGAGGACATGCGCCATACCATCCGAGCCCTATAGGAATCTAAAGTGATTATGGAATGGACATGCAACACGAGTCGACACGTGCATCGCAATGCCGTAGAGCGAACCGAGAGCGTGCGGCGATTGGCGAATACAAGATGAAAAGGTGGTAATGTACTTACCACAAGCGTTGCAGATTGTATTTCCTTCACCGTCTCTCCTCCAGAGTGGAGTAGACTGGGTGCCGCAGTTTGCACAGGATGGGCGGGAGGCCGCAGTAGAAGACCCATTATTCGAAGGACCGAGATCCTCCGACGCACCAGGCTGTGCGGCAGAATTTACATTGGCTTGGAGTGAAACGAGATCATAGATAATGTTAGCGAGTGTGAAAAAGTGAAAAAGAGGGAAGAAAAAAGAAAAAAAGTGAAGATATTCACCTGAACGCGTCTCGACGGGTGATGACGAGTCATCACTAGACGGGTTTGACTTGAACTGTTGTTGCATACGCGTGATTGCAGTATGAACACTCATAACAGGGGACTGTTCGACAACGACAGGAGACATTTTTGAGAATGAATGTTGAAGGAAAAGGAAATAAGGGGAGGAGGGATTGGATAAGAGATATTAGAAAAGGTGAATAAGGTTGCTATAGGAGATTGTAGTAAAGAAGAATTAATAGCGAACAGTCAAGGGCGCCGTTGTATTACTGGAGTATGTCGTGGACGACAATGAGGAGGAGAATTTGGAGGGAGTATGGGAAGCGGGGTAAGAAACGAAAGAGACAAGAAGCAGTTGGGCTGAAATGATAAAAGTAAGATAACACCGCCCGCTTACGTCCAGCCAATCACAATCCTCCAGTTTGTCACTGATAACACTCGCCATCTTTTACTTGCAAGGCCTTCCGCTCCAACAACCCACTCTATGCTCTATTATCCATATCTATATCCCCCCAACAACCCCGTCTACGCACCCCCTCCTTTTCTTGTTTTCTTATTCCTCCCTTCTGCATCACTATTTATCCAACTCAGGGACGTCCATACCAACCGATCTTAGCCTGCAGCTCAATTGCTTTGTTTGTAGTACCTCTGGAGCCCCTTCCACAACAATCCCATCGCATGGTCCAGCCAACCACAGTCCAACCACCTTCCCTCTATCACCGGATCAACACCCTCGGTATCGCTTCCACCGCTGATCTCCATGACCGAGGGCGTCAACTCACAATAGATTAACTACCCAACTCCACTAGCAACAGGATACTTGCGGGAATATCTTTTTTTCGGTCTTTTTGTTTTTGCTCATTTTATTTTGTGTCTGTCACCTTGGTTGCCCTTCTATAGTTTCGTAAGCAATCGTGAATCTAAACCCAGTTTAGTGGTTTGATTAGGGAAAAAAAAAAAACAAAAACGGCAAACCTCTGCGTCCCTTCTTGTTTGCTGTGTGTGTTTCAAATGATGGAAGGTCCCTTTTCGTCTGTGCCAGGTATGACCTTGCCATTAACGATTTATACTGTACATTTCCCATCTCATGATAGCTATCTGACAATTCATTAAGAGGCCGGGTCGCAATAGGGTGTCAGCCACTGGTTAACTATGCATCACTCATCGTGGAAGTCAGCCACGGAACACGCCGCACTTGCGAAGGGTGGATATCTGTCAATGTCATCTTATTGCACTAATCATATAATCGTGACACCGTTTCCCATGATCTCCAGCCAGAAAATTGCTGGCCGTCTGAAACCTGGCAACCCTGGGTAAGCCTGACGTTGGCATCGCGGGTACACGTCACACCATGATTGAATTTCAATTATCTAATCAAACTTGAACTCATTCCCTCAGCAAGCATCCTCCATTAATGCATTGCCTGCCAAGTCTAGTACTTTAAACAGACAATGATCATGAGAATCATCCCAATACGCTGCAGCACGTGGCCGACATAGCATACAAGCATGTATCTTGCATGCAAGACGAAGTCGGCTTATTATATTTAGTACAGAAGGGGAATGAATAACCATGACATGCGGTCGAGGCAAGATATGACAGCGGATAATGAAGAGATAGGTCCAACTCTGGTGAAGGGATTTACACCGAAAGAGTACAACTATTATACGAGAAAAACAGTTGAATCTATCTATGCCTCAGTGGTCGTCTTGACCCTCTTCTTTGCTACAGTGTTTTCTCTATTTACCATCACGAACCAACACCAAGATAGTGAAATGTACATGCGTCGCAAAGCAACCAGTCAGTAAACAGAACGATCCGCTTCATTATACTCAAATATGAAACAAAAACCCAGATCCTCACCTGAAGCCATTTTTGAATCTTCTCGACACGTGCTTGAGGTACCTCATCCTACCAGTACCAGTCGTCTTTCTGCGTTTGGCCTTCTGTCCCCATTCATACGACCTCAGCTTCGCTGATGGGTAACCACATTGAGCGCAGGCTGGTCATCGTGCCAACGACCCAAGATGTAGAGAATCGAGTTATTAAGATAAGATACGAGAACTTGAGTGACACTGAATCTATCCGCAAATGAAGCACATACTTTTGTGTTGCCTGTGGAAAGCTCGGTTTCCGCAACGCCTGCAGAGCGTATGGGACTTGGTGTGTCTCTTACTACATGTCATTACAAGAAGGAACAACTATATTAGAACCGTTCACGGTTAATCCAAAAAGAAACTAGACACACCCAAAGGACGAGGTACCTATCCAACAGGTGGGGCTACATCAGCATGTATGTACAAAGAATAAGCGAAAATCACAAACCCTTTGTCTACATGAAGTAAACACCCGCATAAAGGGAAGCAACTCGGTCAGCAAACGACCGAACCATATAAGATTCAAAGAAAAACATTTTATGGCGCGAGCCGTCTATTACACCAGAGCTCTGTCCAGAGACAATCCACGGCCTTGGTCTTGAATTTCCAAACCCTTCATTTGCCATGTGGTTCATCCACCAGAGTATCAGCTCATCCATCTCAATCGCATTCTCTCTCCCCTTTTTTTAGCATCAAGCGCATGCCCAACAGACACAGGAACAGAATGCAGCCAAAAAATTGGACACTCACCATCTCGTCGTGTTCTCGAGTGTCCTGTTGATTGTTGGCTGAGGGAGAATGAGATTCTGGAGTGTGGGAAAGTTGGGACGAGCCGAGGGTTTCCTTTTCTGGATTGATACACAGATACACTCGGTATTGATTACCCCTGCGTATGTCTTCTTTGCTATGCCTGCCTCCTTGGATGTCTCACTACGATTCTCCATCCCTGACAGTATATGCCCCTTTTCAGCTACAGGAACTTTTTCGCAGGTGGATATTCTAAATATGTTTTTTTTTTCTTTCGAATAGCATCTTTATTGTGTATAATATTGGGATTTGTCACTGAATTATTTCATGATTGACGTCTTGCTGCAGCAGCAACTTGCACCATCACATTACTTTAGTCATGAAGTAACAACAGCTCAACAACAGCTCAATATATCTCAAACTCTCTGAGCAGCTCCTCTAAAGAAATGCATGAGAGCTTCAACAACAACATTAAGCACACCCGTGTAGTACTGATACCAAGCTCATAACTCTGCATGGATTCAGAAAACTAGTCATAGGAATCCAACACTCGTGTTGGGGTCCCAATCAAGGTGCGGCGCTCATCAAGGCCACGGCCTCATGTTCCCAATCCAAAACTCCGCTTTGGTGCCTGCTGCTCATGAACCAAGCCGAATGCAAAGAAGGAACAAAAGCAACAACACCATTCTGCAGGTAGTGTACTGTACAGCTGTACCCACCCATCCCTCAATCTAACACTTGAAACGCAACGCACCACATACAACTGGTCTCGTGTCTCACGCAGATCTCACGTTTCACACTACATCTCTCCGCTTGGACCATACTCCTGCTCCTTGATCTATTCAAAATGGAAGACTTAACACATTCGCCTTTCGGTGTGGGTCATGGCTTGATCATTCCCAACTCCGACTATGACATGTACATGTAAAAATCGACAATCACCCGATGATTACATTCCCAACCGACACATCCCTATCTGGGCTTCAAGTTTCCAGTTCAACGAGCTCTCGAATCCATTTTGGTTCTTTATAACAAGGTTCTTTATATCAATAATTATCAGGTTATACGTTTTTGGTCAACGGCGAACACAACACCCCAGTAGGGGTAGGGCAGTTTCTGACACAATTTCAACGTTGAAAATCATTCCATTTACAGTAACGCCCAGTGTCTGGAAAGGAAATGCATCTGGTTTGGATAAGTGCACTTTGCCTCGAATGCTTCAGGCAATTATCTCTCTAATATGCCCGACTTCAGGTCGACTATTCATCGACTATTCATCTGTCAGAGAACATGGACGCAATGCATATGCATGTGTGTGAACGAATGACACACCGAGGTTATGAAAATAATGTCACGCTGGCATTTGTCTCAGTACGGCCTGCCCGGGACACGGGAAGCTTATCCTGCAGAGTAGTTTCCCATCTGGTAACAAAGGTCAGTAGGCAACTTTGAAAATCAACAGCATATGTCTTAATCATCATGATAATGTGATCTGCTTGGATTGGAGTGGTTCAGGTGTTTAAAAAGGAGACAACATTAGTTAAAATAGCCCACCGCGAGGGTCGAACTCGCAGCCTTCAGATTACCCCAGTCATAAGAGTCTGACGCTCTATCCGATTGAGCTAGGCGGGCAATATGATTGGTTCATGCAAGATGTTGTAAGACAGTTGTATAGCTGCTTTTGTATAAGCGAAATAAGCTTCTGTGATGCCATTCTTGAGGGGGATATTGTTATCGACTTCACTCACATACAAGTTAAAATGATGACGGCAACAATAAGGTCAAGGCTACTAGTAAGGCAGGTTCAGGGACACTCTATGAGTGTATTTCCAAATCCTGAGTTAAAAAGCTGGAAAATGTGTGGGGCTCAAAACTGACGCCAGAACTGTTTGTCGTTTGCTGATCAGTCTCGGTTCGAGTACAGAAAAGAAATGCTCTGTTCGGAATTCTTGCACTGCTCGCGTCGTACAAGTAGTTGTGTACGATTCATGGATACAAAGGAGATTAGCGCAGTTCCAGGCAGGATAGTTCTTGTTCAATAATGGATGGGTGAACTTCATAGGTGACTCACGTCTTCAGTTCGTCCGAACCTAATTCGGAGATTAGTTATGCTACTGCAACGCGTTAACGTACGTGAGTCCGAGCAATAATTATAGATGACTTTGGGCAATCTCACTGGAGATTGTATACTATGAGCACCATCCTCGACATCCTGAGATCAATGAGAATGCAGAGTGTATGATTGAAATTCATAGGATTTCCTTGTTGGCCGTGAGCACAACTGAAGATCCATGTCATGACCTTGGTGCAATGGGTGGAGGAATGGCCCGGCCCAAGCTGAAACGTGCGTTGATTTCCTTAAAAGGCAGATAACATAAGTCGTTCACCAGTTCACCAATCACTCAACTGTCCTGCGTGCACCAGTACGCGTAACGTTGGTCAACCCTTACTCCAATTATCAGATCCAGGGATCACGATGATCTCGACAGCTCTCCGCAACTTCAAAGAACCTACCAAGGATCAACTTACCCAAATATTTTTCTCAATACCTCCCACAAGTGCCACCAATGATCCTCCAACGAGCGCTGTTCAGGATGTTGAGAAGATGGACATCAGCGCGGTCCTCAGTTTGGGGGATGCGGAAGAGGATTCATATGTAAGTAAAACACTCACCACTCCTGACCATGATCTCACCAAGGGAACACTCTTAGGCGGGGAAGCTGCATATTATGCCTCCCTACCTCTCTTTCGCATCGTTAGATAAGAAGTCCGTTAGATTTACGCTACCCCTCTCAACGATACGCCGTGTGGAGAGATTGAATGCGCGGGCTGGTATATATGCTCTCAGTCTCTCTACCTGGCATGGTTTGAGGATTGTATGTACCTCCCTACTCATACATGACGTTTCTGGGTCATACGTCTATTCAGGTTGTCCAATTGACTTCTCTACGACCGACTGCCGATGCTTTCTGCTCGATTCTACGTGATTCGCTAAAAATCGAGTTACAAAAAGGTCAGATGAAGGCTGTCAAGAGTTTTGTCAAGACCTGCTACTCCGAGGCCCTCGTCTCAGTCTCGTCAAACGTTGCAGACAATGAACGAGAAGACGGAAGTCTTATAAGCGAGGAGAAAGGTGACCCTCGCTCACGAGAACACCCATATCATGGAGGTCTTGGACTTCGGTTCAAGTTCCCTGGTGATCCCAAAAAGTAGGTTTGTGTGATATCAACTAGCCCATGCACTCACTTTCCTGCAAAGGTTACGGGAAGCCTCAAAAATTAAACTGTGGACTACCTACTTACGAGGTATATCATCCATTTGGCTTCAGAGAGTAATTGATTCACACATCAATCAACAGCACACGGTCGAAACTTAACTCTACTTCGCTACCCACAATGCACGAGATTAGTTCAAGTTGGGCTTCCCAATCGACTTCGAGGAGAGATATGGGAAACCCTGTCTGGTTCGATCTACATGCGCCTTGCTAACCCTGGATTTTATCAACAGTTGCTTGAAGAACATAAGGGCAGGACTAGCACGAGTACGGAAGATATTGAGAAAGATTTGCACAGGAGTCTGCCTGAATATGCTGGATACCAAACCGGAGAGGGAATTTCTGCTCTACGGCGTGTACTCCAGGCTTACTCATTCAAGAATCCAGAACTTGGATATTGTCAAGTTAGTTCGTTTGTCATGCCCTATGGTTATGACTAATGTACCCATAGGCCATGAATATTCTTGCAGCAGCTATTCTCATGTTCGTGAAGGGTTATTTTTATCTTCGACTGCATTGATGTTCATATCTACAGCTATATGTCAGAGGAGCAAGCCTTTTGGCTCCTTGAAGTTCTATGCGACCGCTTACTTCCAGGGTATTATTCGTATGTAGTCAAAGTCTATAATTCGACTCATGTGAACGTTTGTTCACTACCACTGTAGACCTTCAATGCATGGCACACTGCTTGACCAGAGAGTCTTTGAGGCACTTGTTACAAGATGCCTTCCCATCATACATGATCATTTTTCTGCTGTTGATGTACAACTCTCTGTTGCTTCGTTGCCATGGTTCTTGAGTCTGTAGGTGTCCTCATATTTGTTCCAAGTATCGTAAATGCTTATACGTCAATCAACAAGTTACATCAACAGTATGCCAATGGTCTTCGCCTTCCGGATAGTTGATTGTTTCTTCTGCATGGGTCCAAAGGTTCTATTCCAAGTTGGGTAAGTTTACTCAATCCAAATCGTGATTATAGTGTTCATGCATTATATTATAGTTTAGGTCTGATCTTCAGCCGTCTTACGTGTGCTTCTCACTATTAACGAGTGTATCAGCAATCCTGAAGATCAATGGCGAAAAATTACTCCAGGTACAGGATGACGGGGGGTTTCTAAAGTTCGTGGGCAATGACGTTATTTTCATCTGCTCGGACACTGATACGCCGAACAGCGTAATGAGGGAATACTTTTCCTCCCTTGACCAGTCTGCCCATCCAAACTCAAGTGACCCAAGAGCCCGTGCCATCACACGATTTCAAGAGCTACTTCTTATCTCTTTCCGTGAATTCTCTGTGATCACGGATGAGATGATACATTCTGAGAGAAAGCGCTTCCGAAATGAGATTATACACAATATTGAGAGTTTCTCAAAGCGGGCTGCTATCCGAAATCTCAGGTCACTCGGAAGATTCAACAGGGAGCAAGTCGGTTTTGTTTATGACGCGTTATATAAAGCAATGTGTATCGCTCCGCCACCACCCGCATCGGCTCCGCCACCTTCGTTGTTCTCTACCAATGATGGACATGAGGAAAAGCCTGAAACACGGATTGGGCTGCATACCTTTCAGTATTTCATGAGTGAAGTAGCAACATGGGCAAGAGACGAGAAGATTGTTATCAACGGGTTGACTGTACGTGCTTATTCAATAATCGCATTATATGTAACATCTTACCAGAAATGAAATCGTCACAGCGACGAGTTGACAGGGAAGTTGCGGAGCACGAGTTCATAGACCGGCTATTTTATTTCTGGGACACGTCCTGTCGGGGAGCATTGTCATTCCAGGTCCGTGCTATCCCTGAAACGAGCTCTTATTCACCACTCGTTTAGGACTTGGTTTCGGGCTTGGATGGTGTAATGTTCAACGACCTGATGGAAAACATCGAATGGTTTTTCAATCTCCATGACAAGAACAAGGATGGATACCTTACTAAGGATGAAGTGCTGACGTTGTCCGAATCTCTTTTAGTATGTTCGTGAACCTGACAACGTGCTGGAGACTGATGAGTATCAGTTCATCTTTCGGTATGAAGTAGGTGACGCCTACTTGGGAGCTGTTAGTCGCTTCATGACCAACGCATTTGAATATGGCGATGCTCTACTTCCACAAAACGAGAATCGATCTCAGGGTGACTGTGAAAGTAGTAGTTCACCTTCCATTGAATCAAATCAACCCTACCTCAACCTGGCAACGTATGCATATTACCTATCTGTCGTTCTGCTAAAAAAAAACTAATGTTGATGTCTTATCAAGGTTCCGTATGGTGGTGCTTGCAGATGAAATACTGGAATCATTCTTTGAGACTGACGTTTCAGCCTCATTCCGATTGCAGCCTCTTCCGGAACTTGAGTTACCTGTTTCCAGTACTGGTCTTCTTAGTGATATTTGGTCCAGCATTGCCACAGATAGTAACAAAAAGATATTCAACGCGTTTACAGACGAGATAGGAAAGACGATCGGAAAGCATCAAGTGGGTATCCTGTGAAATTCGCTGATTGTGAACGATCTCATCATGTTGGGTCCTTAGGTTATTCACCGTCCCTCCATTGGACGCATTACAACGCTTCAAGAACCAAAGGCTCGTGAATCACTGCTGACACCTGCAATGCGTCATTCTCCATCTAAATCAAGTCTTGAATCGGAACTCAGCAAGAAGGTAACCAGAACTCCGCCAATTGCAGCGCTCACAACATCATCTACGTCTACCTCAGCCCTCGTGGTTGACGTGTCATCTGCGAATACACAAGATTTACCCAATATACCCGATACTGGTGGTTTATCTGCCATGCCCGTTATGAAAGCAATGAATGCTGTCTTGATGGAACGGACACCTTTTGCTATCGACGATGCGAAGGAAGAGGATGAAGAGGATGAAGAGAACATTGATGATGGTGCAAATGATGATGGTGTCATGGATGAGGCAGGTTTTTACCCATTAAAATTTGCTGATATTGAATGCCACAAAATAGGTTGACGCTTTCCTTGAGGCACATGACTCAGGCTTGAGTGAGGAGGATAAATTGGTTGCCAGTGGTATTGTATCTTGATTACCACATGAACTATTTATTAACATACTTTAGATCTTTTACATGCAGAGCCAGTCAAGTAAGATGTACAATAATACAATAGGTGTTTGAACATTCCTAAGATTTGACCTGTAATGATTAACAAATTGGAAATGCCACTGTAAGTAGGAATGATGGTTGGTATGATCTAGATTCTAGGAATACAGATGTATGAGCCCAAAGTCTCTCTGTCCCAACCATCCACAGCACTTGTTACCATGAACTATTGGTTTATTTATACACTTCTCATCTGGGAGTTTGCCCAGATATTCTCCAGTTGTGACATTGATGATCCATTGTCTGTCAGAGATTGCATACACTGAATGATCTTCATCTGATCCAGTTTCTTTGTTGCTACATTGGGAACTACTAATGAGAGTGGTTAGTGGTTCATGATTCACAAAATTCTCTTGATCAGTGTGGTTTTTATCATGTTGGGATGAAGAATCACAAATATTCTCAGTCTCCTTGTCAGTGTCCTCCCCTTTCTCTCCATCTGACATGCTTTCCACCTCATCAGATGTTCCCTCTTCCTCATTTCCTTTGCCATGTCTTGATGTGACCTTTTCTTCACCAGATTTTCCATCCTCATCAAGTTTCATGAGTGCTTTGTTTCCCTCATTAGAACTCTGTTCCACAATGACTGAGTCTCCACCAGAGTCTTTGTTTCCCTCTGTTAGAATAGCCGCCCATAAGGCGCTAAAGTATCGGACCATAGACAATCTATAAATAGTTCATCTAATTATAGTATACCATGAATCGCATATCGATCCATGGACACCTCGTAGATAGACTGAAGATATCTATGAATATC